>JANPWX010019834.1:607381-744511 GCA_024734555.1 Trochalopteron elliotii | reverse complement strand
CCCCGCCCGCGCTCGCCCGTGGCCGGCAGCGCTCGCATGCGCGCGTCCGGCCGGTGGACCGAGCGCTCGTCCGCTACGGACACCCCCGGGATGGGCACCCGCGCCCCGCCGCCTCGGTCCGGGTCACGGGTGTGGGGCTTCTCCGTCCTCCCCGCCCTGCGCGGACCTCGGGTTAGCAGCCTCCCCGGCAGGGATCGGCATACTCGTCCCCGCGGGACATCATCCGTGCAAATGAACCCGAAAAGAAATTGGCGGAGAAGTAATGGGGGCAAGAGAGGAAAGCAGTAGCAAAGGGAATATGTTGGCCAGTTTTCTGAAGAAAACGTTTCTAGCCACGCCAGCTTCTTGGGGCCTGATCGTGGCTCGCTGGAGCACAGTTGGTAGTCAAAGCCCGGTTAATTGGGATTCTCTCAAAAAATGCTATTTTCTTCTCCCGTCAGATTGTCAATGATGCATAGAAAAGCACTTTTAAATCTTGCCCGTTCCAGCCTGCTGACTGTTGGCTGGAGAGTAAAAGCCTAGAACCCAGACAAAAGTCATGTACTTCAGCAGTTCAGTGTTACAAACACTAGCAGAACAGTAATTAGCAATTATTAGGCTCTGCCAGCAAAAGACTAAACAACATGAGCAATGTGATCCAAACACAATGATCCTTCTCTGCAAGCCGAACCAGTCACTGCGTATGTGTGCTGCAAATTAGCACAACGGAGATGCACACTCACAGCCCGTCAGCTGTTCGAAAGCAGCCATGCTACATTGGCGTTTAATTCCATCACAACAAACACTCATCACACGAGCTAGTTAGACAGCATTTTCAGAAGCACCTAAAGCTGTTTATAAACTCTGTGAGGGCTTGCCATGGTGCTCCACACAGGCTTATTGAACCTAGCCAAGCTGCACTGCCGCAGTCTTCAGGCATACATGCCATCTCAGCCACACCAGGTATAAGGAAAGGGACAATACCTCATTTCTGGGCATCCAGAGGCAGTCATGCCTCCAGATCACTGATACACTGCAGTTCCTTGAAGTGACGTGCAGTGAAGAAAAGGATCTGAAATGGAAGTCCTGTGAGTGCTTTTGGAAGCATTATAAAGTTGTTCATCATCAAGAATGGCAAAATGAGAATGCCTCTCCTCTCACTTGGGAGTGGGAGATGGTAACAGCCTCGTCCTGAGCATAAGTAGGAGGCACTGCTTTCTGGCCTAGTCCCAGGTTTCCACACAGAAACATTTCCAGCCACTCTAGTAGTTATATTGTTTTTAAAGGATGAAAAATGAGACCATATGGAGATGCCAGGCGGAGAGTGGGAGTCTCTTGTGCCAGCCATTGTGCTTTTAATGGAAAACTCCCATTGTACCTAGTACTTGGAAAAGGGCATTTCAGTCTGGAAACACAGTGAGAACTAAAAAGTAAACCTGTGATATTTATAAATGTCATAATTTTTAATTATTTTTATAAAATTAAGAATATATTTTTATGTTACTAAATAACTGGAATTCAGTGGTAACATTTCAGGATCTAACTTTTGCTGGCTATTTCAAAAGAGTATATTCCTGTCCACCACAAACTTTATGTGAAAGTTTTATAAATAAATAATAGACATATAAATGTCCGCCAAATTCAGTATTGGGGTGATGAGCTGGAGATACAAGGTATCCCTCATTTTTAAGGGTATTAGACCCCTGCTGCTACCACTGACTGTTGATTGAAATGATAGTATGATGCCTGGCTATAAGTCAGCCCAAATCATAGTTGAAGGCCCTGACTCACATATATTATTGTCTGTGTAGTCTCACAGCTGAATCTGACACTTCTACTCACACTTCTTTCCTTTTTTTTTTTTTTTTATTTTCTTCTAGAATACCTATATTCCTGGGTGTGGAAAGTAGTATCTTTATTAAAACACAGTTCATGTGTATCAGTGTCAATAGACTTAAAACTCCTTTGTGTAAATCAAAAAGTGACACTTTTTGGACACAGAGAAATTAATTTAGTGCCCGTTCTTCAGCATATCATGTCATTTATGATTTCTTCTCCTAGAGGAATTTAATAATGCTTTGAAATCAGAAATCAGCTTTAGTGACATAACTTCTGGTTTTAATAAACTATAACAAGCAATAACAAAAATTATGTTTGCCTACAATGTATCACATCTGGTTCTAAAATATTTTTATGTATTTATGAGATCTATACCTATAAGTCCAAACCCCATTTTAAAATGAATAAGTATACTAGGCTAAGCACTTCTTTTTTATTCCACATGGGGGAAAGAAATCTAACAGTAACTTAAGAATATTGCCATTGTTGCAGCTGTAAGAAATAATCAAGTGCAGAAAGGACAAATACTTTTATAGGTGCAAGTCTAGGCCTTTTCTTTCATGGACTGTCATGATGTTAGGTTCTAAATCACTGTAGTTCTTACATAACATGCAGTTGAATCTGCAATTTTGGAACTGCATTCTCATTCTGACAGTCATTTAGTAAAATAAGTGGAAATATTCACTTCAATAGGTCTTAAAGAACTTGGTTCATACTTTAATTGATACAGCTTTTTAGAATTTTTTTCTCTTAAAAAGCAGCTGGATAATATTTCAATAGCACCAAGTCATGTATAGCATAATAAAATCCACTTGATAAGTTGCCTACTAAAGTAAAATAATATGCTAAAAATACAATTAAAACATTAGCAAAAAGTGTGAAAACAAAAACTAATTCCAGGAGAAGAGGGCATGGATGCTAAGTCTTGCAGAAATTGTAGTGGAAGAAAATTACTCTGTTCAGCACTCAGGTAATAAAATCACATTGAAAAACCAAAGGTAAATATAATGACACAAAATAAGAAACCAGACAGCATTATGAATACGAATTTTTCCAGATAAGTAACACCAAAAAAATACCAAAATATTCTTAGACCATTCATTCATATTTTACTGGGGAAGAATTTGGGTATTTATAAGGTTCCCTATAGTGATATGTCAATAATTTTACATGAAATACTTGTTGATATTTTCACAATACTTGCATAAGACAGAAAAACATAATAACACACGACTGATCAGGAACTTTGTATCTCAGTCAGAAATTAGGCCTGAAGTTAAAAATCAGAATCCTCATTTGAAATCTAATCTGGGCTACCCTATTACAAGTCAGCTGACAAAGACATCTAAATCCAAGCTGTGTAAATCAGCAGACCATTGCCTGCTGCACAAACATAAGAATAATGCTTTTAAAAAGGGTGAATGATGGCCATGTAAGGGTGAGACATAAAGGAAGCAAACAAAAAAATCTGTTATTGTATTATCTTTTAAAATATTAATTCCTTCACTGATTAAGAAATATTTTTTCAGCTTGTGAAGGTAAAAATGTGCACAAGACATAGGTAATAAGTTACAAGCAAGGGAAGATGGAAACATTTAACAAGGAAAGAATCAAGGCAGAAATATATCAAAATGCCCTATCTTTTTGTTTGAATTACAGGAACCCTTTAATTTCATTTTGCGCAAGCCAATAAAATCAAGAAGGATTATTGGCATTTTCCTTATCAGTTAAATAATATTACTCTTCCAACTACAGTAGATATAGATCAAATAGCTGAATTTTTGTGTGTTTCAAGCATAACATAGATTATCCAGGTTTGGTAGATTCACCCTTTCAAATCATCTATCCCCAGTCTCATGAATTTACAACTTCCATTTTCTTTCCTAATAGATGATCAACAGATGAGGTTTCCTACAGTGTCCAAGAGTTCTTCTTTGTAAAAGTACAAAAAGCTTGACTGGATACAATCATTACTCTCATAGAATTCTTCTTCAAGCACTGTTCATTAAAACACAGTAGGGTTTTTTGTTCCCATGCTTAAAGAAAACAAGGTCTATTTTCTTTCCATCATACCTTAGTAACAAGCCTTTTTTTGTTTGTCTTAACTGATGAGAGTCTTTTGTGTCAGGATGCATTTGGTAAGATTATTGTTGAGCTCTGTCCTGTCTGTTCCCAATGATACTTATTTACTTCCAGTCCATGTTCTATGAGGTATGCTATTAATCCTGCTGTTCTGCATGAAGGTCGTGCCTTGTCCATTATAATTACATATTTGAAAAATGCAGGACAATGCAATCATGAATCTTGTCTTTGTGGTTTACCACCAGCAGTAAGCTAGTAAGTTTATTGCTCCATTAGCTATGAAAGCAACAGCATGAACTGGTTCTTTTCAAGCTTCAAATCTCCTTTAATTTTGATTTTGCAAGAAGTTAAATAAGTACTTAGATCCCTCATTTACTGAATACTTCCTAGTCTGGAAAATAAATAGATCTTTAAGAATCACACCTAAAATTAATTTTCAGCCACTTTCATTTCTTTAAGTAGGAGTTTTTAGCTATGTATTGTAGGAGCAGCCACTTCAGTGTAAAACTCAGACATATCAGAAAAATACCTGCAGACAAGACACAGTCTTTGGCCAATAAATCTAAAAGCAGTTTACAGCTGGGGCACCTAGCAGCACACAATAACCTGCATCAATCTCAGAGATGCTGGAGTGCCTTACGCAGTTGCTGGTATACTTGATACATTGTCTAGGCATTTGTGTCTTAGTAACCAGAAGATCTGAAAGTGGATTTTGGGCATCTCAGGTTGTTTCTGGTGCAGACAAGAGGCATGCACACATACGTCCATGTTTGTGTGCATAAAGAAAAACAAGACGCATGCCTTAGGTGTGCAGCTAACTTAGATTTTTGAATAAAAAATTTTAATCAGCAGAACTGTTAGGCTAAATTGCTCATATTCTGTCCCTTGCCTCCTTGAAACAGACGATGAACTACTAAGGTGCATGGATGCCAGCATGGCCACATCCCCAACTCCCAGGAAACTGAGCACATGGAAATGTAAGCATCATTTGTTCTTCATAAAATTAATGAGTGCCCATTCTGATCTCTGTGTTGGTAAGCAGTTCCCTGCAATACCATATCAGCAAGATTGTCACAAATAAAGCACTGCAGCAAGGGTAAATATATTTTAGATTACTTAATCTAATGTGGGTATAATGACATATATCATCTGTTTGCTTAATAACAGCTTCATTACATATAGACGTATAACAATATGTTCAGATAGACATCATACAAAGAACTTATCACAATTATATTAATGTTGAAAAATTCTTACTCAGTTTTTCAATTCTGTGCTGTAATTCCAGCTGTACCAAAGTGACCAAAGTTTTATATTTACTTTTATTTTTAATCCCAGTGGAGATATTTCTAAGTATTTTTAACCTTTAGATACTTTTAGCCTATTGTCTTTGTCTCATTATGATGCACAAGCAGCTAACACAAGCAAATGCATGCCTTCTAAAGAAGATTCTGGCTCTTGAGACTCAGGCTTGAGAATCAATGGCAGGCTGTTTTTTCTTGACTTGCTGAAAAAACATCTAAGGGCACTAGAAATGCCATCCAGAGGGAGGACCTGGCCAAACTTGAGAAGTGTACCCAAGGCAATCTAACGAAATTTAACAAGGCCAAGTGCAAGATGCTACACCTTGGTCAGGGCAACCCCTGGTGTCAATGCAGGCTGGGGATGAAAAGATGGAGAGCAGCCCTGCTGAGAAGGACCTGGAGGTGGTGGGGGATGAGAGGCTGGGCATGATGCAGTCCCTGGGCTGCATCCAGAGCACCGTGTGCAGCAGGGCCAGGGAGGGGATTCTGGTGACATTCTGCTCTGGTGAGACCAGAGCATTCCAGGAGGGGATTCTGCTCTGGTGAGACCCCACCTGCAGTGCTGCATCCAGCTCTGGGGTCCCAGCACAGGAAGGACATGGACCTGTTGGAGAGAATCCAGAATGAGCCACCAAGATGATCAGAAGGATAGAACAACTCTTGTATAAGGAAAGATTGAGAGAATTGGCATTGTTCAGCCAGGAGAGAAGGGTTTGGGGTGATCTAATTGTGGCCTTCCAAGTACCTTAAGAGTGCCTACAAGAAAGATGGAGAGACTGTTTACATGAGCATGTAGTGACAGGACAAAGGGCTTCAAACTGAAGGAGAGTAGATTTAGATTAGATATTAGAAAGGAATTCTTTACAGTGAGGGTGGTGAGACACTGGCACAGCTTTCCCAGAGAAGTTTTGTATGTCCCTTCCCTACAGGCATCCAAGGCCAGGTTGAACTGGGCTCTAAACAACCTGGTTTAGTAAAAGGTTTCCCTGCCCATGGCAGGGGATTTGGAACTAAGTGATGTTTGAAGTACTTTCCAACCCAAACCATTCTATTATTCTTTGATTCTGCTCACTTTTCAAATTTCTTTTCTTTTATGGAAACATGTTTAGTAAGGCTAAAACATTAGTAAGGATAAACAAGTTGTGTTGAGAGGGAATTACAGAAATACTAGATGAAACTGCAGAACCTTCCAATGTACCCTTTTTTAGTGACTTCATTACAGTGAAAATAATATTCAAAGATTCAAATAACCAGTGCAGTCAGCATGAAACATCCAAAGTAATTCATAACAAATTATATTAGAATATGAGCTTTAAATAACAAACAGCTCTTTCAGGTTTGCAGCAGTCACTGAAGCAGTGAATTCTTGTACAGTGATGTCCCATTAACTCTTAATCTCTGTCATAACAATTTCTTGCCCAGATATTTGTGTTTCAGTTACCACAAATCTGTGTGAGGTTTGGACATCAACTGGTGTTTTTGTACTATTGAATATCCAATAACTGTGAGTCTTGTGTCCAGCTGTTCATCTTGCTGTCTACAGGTTTAGAGGCTATCCCATCTGTGCTTATTTGGTGTACTGGAAGAATTATCTGCCACCCTTGACACAGATTAGCAACAAAGTTCACAGATGTTGGGACCCATTCCCAGTGTTCTTTACTGAAAGAATAATGCAAAGACACTAAAGCAAGTCTATGGCTCCACAAGCTTGAAAATTAACATGGGGTTGACCTTATTGAAGAAAGATAGTTTCTGAGACTTTTGAATGGATCAAAAAGGCCAGACAATGGACAAAAGAAACAATGCAAGGGTGATTGGTGCACTCAAATGCTGCAGCTGAAATAAGATGATCCTTGAACACCTTGATTTTGACCTGTTGCTTTGGATGTTAAGTATTGTGAGTGATCCCTCTCCCTCCATTCTGAGTTTCATGTTGTTTGTTTTTTTCTTTCCACTAGTTATGTAAAGATTAAGAGCTTCACTAAAAATTTTGCAAAAATTATCATCTAATAATGCTATGTACTGCACCATGTAACTGACTCCAGGTAAGCACTGAGCCAGGGACCTCAATCACAAACATATGTGATTGAGTTCTCTACCCTTGATGTTCAAGCTGCAAACCAAGGTAGCCTTTGTACATCATGCCCTCATTAAGTGGACTGTTCTACATTCACTAGGCTTGCTACTGTACAAGCACCAGTATTAATAGGAGCCTAGAACATGCCAGGCTCCCAGCCTTGTGTTTCCATCCGCTCACTGAGTAAGAGAAGCTGAAACAGGGAGAGAATCCAAGCCACAGCTTGGTATCACCCACACAGCTTTCACTTCATAGATTCTTTTCTGTTAATTAAGTAACCAGTACACTTCTCTCAACTATCAAGATGATTCATATTCCTTCCCTGCACAAGAGGGGCTTTCAGAACTTCCATGTAGGTTTTTTTGTCCATCATTTGTATGACAGGGCTTGAGTTATAACAGAGTTTGTATGAAAGTGTCAAATTGACTGCCAAAGCCTCTCCAGTGGCTAAAGTTAAGTCATACAGTCAACGAATTTGGCTTATTTTAATTGATCAGGAACCATTGTTTGGGCTAATCTCAAGGCTTAAACTAGAGAGAAGAAGAAAGAGGAATTAATTTTTCTGCTTCTACAAACACAAAATAGATAACAAACAAGTTGCCCTGCTCCACTGACTATAAAAAAACCCAAAAACCTGTCTTACCCTGCAGAAACAAAGATTACTTGTCTCTTCTCTGCAGTTTCTTTCCTGCAGGCCCTCTCAGGCATTTTCCCCAAAAATGTGACAAAGTAACTCATTAAAATGTTGTGGGATTATCATAAACTTTCTTCTCATAACCTTTGCTGTATCTGCATGAGGCACTCAATGCAACCTCAGAAGGCAAGACAGGGTGAAATGAGCCAAGTTCCTGGTATTTCTTCTAAACTTGCACTGTATTGTAGACAAGATAGAGCATCATAAAAGCAGGCAGCAGATTCCTGTCAGAGCACAATATCTTTACAGAAAGGTTCCAGTCTTTAGCCTTTTAGCATTTGAAATGTAATAAATGTAAATGCCCCACAAGAAGTGGGAGCAAAATATCAATGAGAAAAGAATGGATCTTGAGAATTCTTCAAATACCTCAACCCACCTCTTTCTGAGTAAAAGAGACCCCTAATTACCCCTTTATTATCAGTGTTGCCTAGATAATACTTTATATAATATTACATCATTTCTAGGACTCTGTGATCTGTGGTTTCTTTGGAGCACTGGCTAGCTCATTTCATTCCTTCCTATCCAGACTTTAGCCAAAAGGTACTGTTTTTTTTGTTTCCTGTTTAATCTCCGACATATAGACCCATAACAATCGTCCTTACCCCAGAGACTGATAGCGCTTTTAGTGAAAAATTCAGAAATTATCTAGTTCTCATGGATATGCTTATGCCAGAGGTTTAACATCCAACTGTTGCAGGAATTCGCAACCATTTACACCTGTTGTTTGATAACCATGCATTTTTTTCCACACACTGTTTTCACATTTCTCTGTTCTTTCTCCTTGTGTATGATATTTGAACCACCAAGCCTTGCACAAAAAAAAAAAGTTAGGGAAAAAAGTGGCATTGGTGCATTATATAGTCCAAAGAGAGAATATTTAGCAAATTCATAAGCATCTTCCCAGGTTTTTCAGTGTAAGTAGCCTTCTTCTACTTTGTGTTCAAGTCTGATATCACAAAGCTAAATCCATATTATATTTTTAGTACAACTCTGATTTACATGAAACTGCTGCAGTATATGAGGCTATGGAAATCCCTAAGGTGAAACAAAATGAACCCTGATTTAAATGAACTTTCTTAATTCCTGTAAGCAAATTGCATTGAAAACAAGAAAAAAAAAACTATTGAGGAATAATAATCTCCTCACCCAGCTTTAGATATATACAGTAGAGATATAAAATCACAGAATGGGTTGGAAAGAACCTTAAAGACCAACTTTTTCCAAAGCCCCTGCCGTGGGCAGGGACACCTTTCCCTAGATCAAGTTGCTCTGAGCCCCATTCAGCTTGGTCTTGAACACTGCCAGGGACAGGGCAGCCACAGCTTCTCTGAGCAACCTGTCCCAGTGTCTCACTACCCTCACACTAAAGAATTTCTCCCTAACATCTACTCTACACCAACCACTGCCACTTCTCCTTGTTGAACTTCATCAAGTTCACATGGGCCCACCTCAAGCCTGTCACTGTGCACCTGGATGGCATCTCTTCCCTCTAAAATATCAACTACATCATTCAGCTTTATTTCATCTGCAAAGTCACTGAGGGTACATCTAAGTTGTCTCTGTATCTCTCTATTTAATTAACAAAGCGATAGATCTACCTCTAAAGCAGAAGTTAGCTGATTAATCTGTCTGTTTTCAGACGACAGGACTGCCTTCTGTTCTGTCAGTAGTGTCTAAAAGATAACTACATTGTCACCTTAGATGTGGACTCTTTAGTAATTAAATGCCTAAAATTAGGCATTTTGCTAATTATAACACTGCAGGGGGCAGGATAGAAGAGAAGACTGCATGGGTAGAGGGAGGGAAGTACATTTGTTTATTGTATTAAAAAAAAGATATGCAGAAGACAGATTGTTACAACGGGACAGATATATTCAGATGTTTCCCCTTCTTACTAACTGAAGGTTGTATAACTAAACCAGTCAATGACACTCACCCAGCAGATAATGTTAGGTTTTCAAGACACAGAATTCACAGCTTACTTGATAAATCCACAGGATCTTCCCAATACTTTTGTTTCCTTAGAGAGACTGCAAACTGCTATAGAGAGATTATTTAATTCATTACAAAAATAGCCTGAAAACCTCATAATGATGGAGGGGAAAAAAGAGACTGGAGAGCTAATTATAAAAATAGTAAGAGGCAGAAGCATTTTAATTTGACTTGCCTATTTTATAATATTTGGGGAATCCTTGTAATCTGAAATTTCTTCCCCTTTTCATTAATACTTCTTTCCTCCTTTTTAGTTTGCATCTATTTCAGATACTCTTCATAATTTGCCATTAGAAGACTGCAGCTGCTTGCTGAAAAACTCACTTGTCTGATGTTTTTTAACTTGTAAGTTAACCTTTATTTTTTGTTGAATAGCAAGTTTAGAGGGACAAGTTTTGAAGGCTGCCTTCTAGAAGAAAAAATCTTGAAATAAGACAATAGCTTAAAAATTTATGATACTTTTTGAAGGAAGGATCTCTTTCTAATCATCTCTTTTCTTCATGGCTTGAAATAAAAATCATTTGTGGGTTTGTTATGTTTGCAACATAACCTCTTTGCCAGTAATGCCACATTCACTGCAATCAGTCAATTTGTCTTCTAAATGTAGCAGCAATTTACACTAAGGCTTTGCTAAACTGCCAAAACAATACCTCAGAATCAATAAAAATATGTTGGTATAAGCATTCAACATTTTAAAAAAAGTCATTTTGCTGGAAACTATTGAAAATATTTTCTAAATGAAATATTATATGGGAGTGAGGAAGGAAAGAGAAATCTGGTTAACATGGGAGGTATCTCCCCTCCCAGTTAAACAAATAGAGACATGCTTTGCTGGAGTCCCAATGAGACTTCCATAAGACGTGTGCGTAAAAAGCAAAAGTAAACTGTATTTAATAAAGAACCTATAATATTTTGTTGAAATGCACACAGACCATATTTTATAGGTAGGTTGTCAGAACAAAAGATAATGCTGGTAAAATCAGGCAGGTTTTTGGTGCATTTAAAGTGTCCATAACTTTTTGCAGAAGGCTTATTTTTCCAAGTATGTCAGTCTGGATATCCCATATAAGGGACTACCTTTCCCTGCAGACATGAAGGGAAAAGATTCTAAAAGATGATTTTAAACTTTCAGGGGTGCAGTCCTTGCTAAGCAGATTAACTAAAATGTATTACTAACATTCTGCCCTGAACTCTCCTTCTACTACTTCTTGGTTTACAATTCTTAAATTAAATATCCATATTAAAAGTAAGATCCATTTTAAGAATCCCTATTTTTGTGCAGAGTTTCATTTGCAAACTGAAATTTAAGACTAGTGAGAAAGTCAGACCTGCTGCAGAGGAGATAGAAATTGTGCATATTCATTTTTATCTCCCAAAATTTCGTTTGTCTTCATGAATTTAAATACAAAAATCCAAAAACCAAAACGAAAACAGAAGAATAAAAAAAGCTGATTTTGCAATAAATTAATTCAAGTATTAAAAACTAATTCCTTATTTTCTTTTGAAGAAGAACAGTTTAAAAGAATAAGAAGGCTTGCCTTAGGCCTGCTATCAAAAGAAGTGCTTAAATGCTCCTTTCCAGCTGTTTTTTGGTCTTTCAGAGCCCCCTAGGGTCTTCAGAACTGCTCAAAGTGGAACTGCTCTGCACCTGCCTCTGTCATAATGCTTGGAAATTGGAACCTGACCCTGGATCATGGGTCATGTAGCACAGTGCTGTCATCAGACCATTCTCACTAATGTAATTTTAAATATTTCAGCAACATTAGTGAATACAAGACAAAACAGGCCACCTGCTCCTAGATGTTGATGGAATGTCAAGGGTCTAAGCTGATAGTCAGAAACAAACAATTGAAGGAAGCACTTACTGCTTTCCCATTCAACATCCAAAACTTCAGACAGTGCCAAACTATAAATATCTTCAGTCCAAGCTGCTTAATGTCAGTGGATTAGCATTAACAGTAAAAAAAAACTCAGTGCATTAAACTCTCATATCATCACAAATAGTAGACATGTTTAGAAAGCAAAAAACCAGCATAGAACAACTGCCACAGAGAAACTGAGTATTGAAACTGTATATTGTGATTCTGTGCTCAAAAAATATTAGGCTAAAAATTTTGCATCTTTGTTCTTACAGCTATTAACAAACCCTTAGATCACTTCCAAAATCTCAACATCATGCTTTCAGAAGTTATTCATAGCATATGGGAAAAGACCAAACACAATTGTTATTCCATGGAGTACTTACAAAGAGCTCCAAATCTTTCCTATTCCTATTCTGATCTCCCTACTACATTATTTTTAACATTATTTTTATCACATATTTAGATAGTTTCAGTTATGCCACTGTATAAAGAGGCTAACAAATGCATCATATGAGATACCCAAATTGTATTAATTATTCAAGGAATAGTCTTTCACTTACATTTTCAAAGCAGTTATTGACAAATTCACAACCATGAAATCTGTTTTCCCTTGTGTATTTCCTCCTGGCCCTCATTCACTAAACTATTTTCTTACTGTCTTTTGTTCTTTCATAATTGTTCTTTTCCCGTATATTTTATCTTTTTGATGTACTGCTATACTTTTGTCTTGATGCCCCTTGACAGCTGTTTTGCTTTCTAATTTACATGTTAGATTTTACTTTATCTGTATGCCTTCTTTGATCTTTCTGTTTCTTTCCCTTCAGTCACAAGGATGCAGTAGGAAGTTACCTGCACCTGGGATGATACCATTCTTTCTGATGGTTGGTAGATAGGAAACTAGAAAAATCAATGTCCAAGTCATCAAACAAACTTCTTAAAAATAATGCCCTGTGTTTATGGGTTCCTTGAGAGATAAAGCAGTGGCATTAGTGGCACCAAACACGTCATCATCTAAAAGAAGTGGATTACTGTAGTGTCTGGTCTCACTCATCCCATGAGTAAAATTTTCATGTATGTTTTTCTATCCCATATGATTACCAACATATTTTTTTAATTCTAAACATAAAAGCCAATGTATGGAGAGGCTTCAGATGGAAATTCACATATCACCTTATTTTGGATGAGAGAAAGATTAGTGAGAGATTTTGAACACTGCTAAATATTTCCTTAAATATAAAGAATAGCATAAAATCTCTATAAAAGTGAGTCATTTCCAAAGGGAAAACAGAATTATGGAATGGTTCCCAAAGTGATCTTCTCTTTGATTAGTACAGTGATCATAATCTGCATGAAGTTTTCAGAGAGAAAACTGAGCACATGAGAAAAATCATTTGCCAGCTTTGACTCCGCTATGAACTAGTCATTAGTGGATAAGCAACTTTGCTTTTCAGCTGAAAATAGAGAAAGAAAACATTTCTATTTTTCATTTGCCTTTTTAAACATTTATATGAAGAATAGTTTTCTGTCATTTCTATTCCCTGTATATTTACAGATTCTGCAGCAGTGTTCTGTGTTCAGATTTCAAATTGAAACAGCTGGCTGACTTAAGAGCAGTTACAACATCATTAGCTAACCTCAAGGCACATTCTTTCTTTGTGTCATGATCTTTACAGTGAGGGTGTGAACTCTTCATATATCCCTGGCACTCTAATATCTTTCTTCAGGAAAAAGAAAACTAAACTGATGCACTGTTAAGGTGTTTTGAAAACGGATCTGAAAGGAAAAAAAGTTCTACAGATACAAACAGGGGTTTTTTGTCCTGGTAGAGTAAAACATTTTGAAAATCTGTGTCACAAAGTACTTTTAACCATTGCTGTAACAACAGTGGTGATTTTTCTTGTTCTTGAATTTGCTTCAGTTTTTGTGGGGTTTTGTTTGTTTGTTTGTTTTTAATGACATAATGCAGTCACTATTTTGAGAACTTGTCAAAATATCACCTTGGGTGCTACTTAATCCAAAACTTCCTGGAGACAATTTTCCTATTGAATTTGAGACTGATTTGTTCTTTTGTGAACTAGGATCTCACAGCATATTTCTATGTGATGGTACACTTGCAGAAGGCACATGGAAAGTTTTGTGATGTTCCTGCTAAACTTTTGCCATTTGTCTTGGGTTTGCATGGCAAGGTTTTGATTGTTTTTGACTTTTTGAGAAACTGCCAGCATGTGTCCCTTTGTCTGACAGAGCCAGTGCCAGCTGACTGGTGACAGTGGCAGCATCTCTGAGATAACTCACGTAAGAAGTGGAGAGAGGGGGAGCAGAGCAGGGAGTGAAATCAAACTGTGCAACAGCAACTGCAGCTGGACAGAGGAGCAAGAGCATGTGAGAGAAGCAGCCTTGCAGACATGAAGGTCAGTGAAGAAAAGGGGGAGGAGATGTCTGGGCACCAGAGCTGAGATTCCCCTGCAGCCTGTGGTGCAGATCATGATGAGGCAGCTGTGCCCCAGGATGGAGGAGACACCCAGCTAAAACCCATGCAACATCCCACACCATAGAGGGTAGATATCCAAACAAAGCTGTGACCCCCTGGAAAGGAGCCCAGGCTAGAGCAGGTATGGGGCATGACTGTTGACCCTGCAGGAACCCACACTGGAGCAGCCTATTCCTGAAGGATGGCAAATCATAAGGAACTCACCCTGAGTACTTGGTGAGGAACTGCAGTCTGTAGTTAGGATCCATGTTGAAAAAGTTCGTAGAGAACTGTCTCCCATGGGAAGGACACCACACTGGAGAAAGGGAAGAGACAGGAGGAAGGAGATGTACAGATGAGTTTTGAGCTAACCACAACCTCCATTTCCAGTGCACCTGTGCTGCTGTTGGGGAGGGGTGGAGAAAAAAGTGGAGAAAAGTTGAGCCTGGGAAAAAGGGAGGGATGGGGTGAAGGTGCTTTAAGATTTGTTTTTGTTTCTGATTATCCTACTCTGTCTTGATTGGCAACAAATTAAGTCAGTTTCCCTAAGTTGAGTCTATTTTGCCTTTGACAGAAATTGGTGACTGATCTCTTTCCATCCTGATTCAAATCCATGAAATTTTCATCATATTTTCTCTCTCCTGTCCAGCAGAGGAGGGGAAGTGATGGAGCAACTTTGGAGGGCACAGGGTATCCACCCAGAGTCAACCCAGCATGCTATTACACTGTTGTGAGGTGACCTATAAAATCTGCAGTGCAGACAAAGCCACAAGGTCAGAATCAGAGGTGGAGCCATCCTTACACCCAAAGGCTAAATTGACTGTGTTTATAAAGCTCAGTATTTTAACGGGAGCTATATGCAACGGGACCAGTTTGCCTGAACTACTTTGCCCACGTCATATACAAACTAATTTATTTTCTACAAGTTCCAAATTCTCCTTGCAGGATCTTCTCCTGCCTGTGGAGTCTAAACATGCCTAAATAAATTGAAAGATGTTAGGCCCATAGCAACTAACAAGGACTACTTTGATTTCTGTGTTGCCCCAAGTGAAATCTTTATTATATTTAAATCAAAAGGGCTTTTACATCTATTGTCAAAAGTCTGGCCACATAGAAAAACCTGAATTTAAAAGCTCAGTATTACATCTGAATCAGGATGAGGCATCTTGCTGTACAAGGTGAACACAAGGTAAATGGATTTCTAGCAGAAAGATTAAGACAAAGTTTCTGACACTTTTTCCTTCTCCCCAGGCCTGTGGATTTTCTGCCTTCCCTCTTATCTCCTCTATGCTATGACAGACTGGATTTCTGCATCTGTACAACAGGAAATGTACACAGTTGAAAAGGAGCCAAAGAAAAGGAAAAAGGTTGAGTTTTCATTTGTCTAGATAGCTGCTAGCACCAGGCCATAGACAAGAGCAGGATGTGCAGCCAAAGAGGGAAGTAATGGAGAGATCATTACCTTTAATGGCAGCCAGTTATTCTGTTGGTTTAGGGAGATTGTAAAACCACACTGCCTGGTCATCACTTACAGAGGAAAGAAACCCTAATGGGAAAGATGGAGCTAAAAGCCCAAATACAGTTTAAAATCTGTAGAGATGAGTACAGGCCTTTGGGCTGCAGACATGGTTGTTGAAAAAATTTTAAAAAAGCCCTCACTTTGCAAGCAGAATAAAGGATGATATTTGGTTTCGAAGCACATGTTAAATTAAGTGCCTTTTAGTTGTTGGGCAATGATAACTGAATTCCACAAAACCAGTGAGAACAGCACTTCATACAAAAAGTGACACATAAGAAAAAAGTTCTATTTTAAGGAAAGTGCAAAAAAGAGCATGTGGCTAACCTCATTAAAAAAGAAATGGTCTTATGATTTTGAAGGACTGAGCACTTATTGAGAGAGCAGATCAGGAGCAGATTCTGGGACAAGAAGTTCAGAGACATCACGGATCAAGTGCGGTGGGGTGAACACAATGAATTTCTGACAGAGCAATATGACTGTCAGGGACAGGGAGTCAGAGTTTGTAATGAAATTGTGGTTGGTTTCTCTCGTGGGGCTGCTTACTGGCTAAAACAGTTCCCAGACCAACTAAAACAGTTCGTGGATTCCTCAGTCTAGCTGGCCAAGCACGGTTAAGGCTTGGAATTCAAGAAGCGGGCTCTGGCTTGGGTTTAGGAAGGTGTTTATTCAGTGCAGCTCCATGTGCTCAAACAGCACTTGCCAGAATGTGTGCCAGAACAGCAGGCTTTGGGCCCCTCTGCCTCCTTTACCAGGTCGCAGCCTGGGAGGAGCACACTCTGGGCCAATGGGGGATGGAAAGGGGTGGGTCCAGCACAGGGTGATAGCAGGTGATATTTGAGAACAGGGGTGGAGGTGTTTTGGAAGGAATCTACCAAATACAGACAAATAAACAAAATACAGATACAAATTTGAAAACCTCAATCGTGCACCGCAACATGAAGCTATACAAGAGTTCACAGCTCCCTGTAACTGAGCATCCAATTTGGCAAGAAACAACACCTGAAGAAGACAGGTGTCAAGTTTAACCCTAGTGGGCAGCTGATCCCAAGCTGTTGATCATTCACTACCACTCTGGGGAGATGAGGGAGAGAATTGGAGGAGTAAAAGTGAGAAAACTCATGGTTTGAGACAAAACCAGTTTAATAGATAAAGCAAAAGCTGTACACACAAACAAATCACAACAAGGAGTTCATTCACCACTTCCCATGTGGTATTCAGCCATCCCCAGGAAAGCAGGGCCCCATCACATTTAGCAATGACTTGGGAAAATCAAATACTGTAACTTCCTCTTGCTCCCTCTTTCTCTCAACTCTTACTAGCCAAGATAATCAACCAAGAAATAAAATTTGTAAGCTTACAAACATCAGTAAAGCGTGTTCATTGTACATATATGTGTTCAGATGAGCTCTGTCAATGGAAAAGGCTGTACAATTGTGGCACTTATCAGACACTGGAGGCAAAAACAGTGTCACAGCAAAACAAAGTATGGTAAAGAAGGCAAATGAAATACAGTAATCAGTCTATCCTGATGTAGCAATACCATCAGAATTTTAAAAAATTTAAACAAACAAACAAACAAACAAACAAATAAATAATGTTCTTTCCACTTTCTTTTTCTGGTATCTCTAGTGTCAAAACCATGGTGTAAATGAACATCATTTGTGGGTTGAACAACCAGCAAGGTATACCGGCTGCTTTTGGTTCCCTTAACTCAAATATCTCAGCATTATCCCATATTCAAAATGAACACAATTATTTATCCTGTAACTTGGGTTTGATCAGGAATCAACGCCTAAAGCTTAGTCCTATTCTTCATTAAAAATTGCTTCTTCTTGCTGATTTTTTTCTTGGGTTTACAGTGGGTTATAAAGTTTAATATAAATACTAGTAAGCAGTAAATAATAAGATTATCTGCACAACTGTCGTCAAATAATTTTATCTAAGAATTTTTTTGATCAATGAAATCCAGTTTTTCATAAGCAGAGTTAGGACAGATAGCTTGAATGGGTGAATGAAGCCTAGAATCTATATAATACCTAGAATACATCTTAATATCAAGTGTAACTTCCACTAGTTAGCAAATTATTTATGCTGTTCCTTTTGCTTTAAGGTGATTGTTATGGCAAATGAAGGCTACAAAAAAATGAGCTCATTAGGAAGAGTCAAGTGCAGGCAAGGAAGAATGTACACATGTATATTTCATTAAGCCAATAAAAATGATATATAAACCACTGCAATGTCAGAAACAATTTAAGGCTTGTCAGGGTTGAACTACACTGAAAATTTCATAAGCATCGATCAGGATTATTTTGTGGGACAATCTATAGACATGTTACAATGGATTTATTTTCCTCTTCCTAGTTTGACAGACTTCTGTGTAACCCCTGTAAATGCCATTGGATATTTCACAAGAAGGAAGGCTTGTCTTTCTATCCATCTACACTTCCTTTTAGACCAAGTAATTGTTTACTTAAGGACATCAGCAGCTGATGAAAAGGTGAGACGCTTTTCATTCACTCATAGGGAAGTCACTGCATATTTAGCAGTGTTTCAGGATTTATGACTTCCAACTACAGACCATAATGAGGCATATTTATTTTGGTTTATGTATGTGGCATTTCACACACTATCAAAAAATATTGTGCAGCAAAGAACCACACACAAGAACAATGAGTCACTATTGTTCTTAGTTGGCAGGTTTCAGAAGAGTAGAGCTTAAAAGTGAATAGCCATCTCTCGTCCCTATCCCTGTCCCAAAATGTTTGTAAAAGTTTTGAGGGAATAGGAAGTGAAGATATGACTCACTGATGTTTGAATTTAAAACTGGATAATCTAAAAAGTATGTTATGACTTGTTTGCATCTCACTTTATGAATTATATAAATATATATTTTTTTAAACCATAATCTATATTAGTGTGCTTCTTTTCTTGGAACTGTTTGTAAGACAAATTCTTAACTACTAAAAAGGTCCTCTAAGTTTATCTCCTTGTTGGACAGTTTTCCCATCCTTATCATAGCATCTGCAAAAACTTCCATTTCTTTGATCATAGATTCAAAACAATCTCTAGCCTTCTAGGTCAGCTATTTCACGTACAACCTTACAGCACAGGAGACTGCAACAACACAGCATGACAGGAGAATTAAGATGTAGGAAAAGCACTTTGGGTGCCCATCAGAAAGAGGAAGTCCACAGACTGTCATATCTTATTATGATCTGTGATTGGTGTGGTGCCGCACTGGAAAACACAGCTCTGATTTTCATGTCTGTCTTGGACTATGACTGGCTCATTCCACACCTCTGCATGGACACAGTAGTCCTGTCACAAAATTTCAGTTTTTGGATATAAGACACAAATATTACTAGATCTTCCACAATTTTACATCGGTGTTGGCTTTAGTCAGTCAGTTTAAATTTTAATTACTAGCCAGATGCTGATGCTATGTGCCATTCATTTTCATGTGCCAGTCTTCATCACACAAGATAAAGCTTACTCAGTAATTTGTGGGCAAAGGTACCAAAATTAGGCTTTGATTTGTTTATGTCACCAACACAGAATCCTCCAGTTTGAAGTCATAACTAAGAAAGTGTTCTGGAGGCCACTGGAAGGTTGTTGAAAAATAAACTTTGCATAAACAGGAAGCTGGGGGACCTCATCCAGGTAATGATTGCTATAAAAATTATAATCTTAATATTATTACTGGGCTATGCTTACTGTTTGAGAAAAAAATATTTTTTTTTGGTATGAACTGAGCAGTCTCTGATACTTTATGTATCTCTGACAAAATATAGGATCATGTTCCAAGGTAGTACAAACATCAAAACTAACAGCATGCCATTAAGGAAAAGACTAAAAATTCACCATTATGGTTTCAAAAAGAACAATGAAACAAGGAAAATACTTGTATTCCTTGCAACATCAATTATGTATTTTCCTTGTTTGAAATATTATGATTTTTTTTTAAAGGAAGTTACATGAAGGAACCAGCCCAACTCCTGCAGATGGTCTCTGTGTTATAGCAAATGACAAGGGATTTGACAAGGTCTTTGACACATACAAAATAGGAGGGATCCTGCCCTGTTATTGCTCTGCTAAACACAAGACTTCTGAAGACACAGAAATTCTACAAGTAAGAAAAATGCAAAACTTAAAATTCAGACCAGATGATTTCTTCAAAATCACCCCAAAATGGAATGTTTTGAGGTTTTTATTCTGTAGAATACAGAGTAGGCACAGATATGAGAAGGCAGGAAGGAGACCTTGACAGTCATCTGATGCTTGCATTGCAGCATCATTCTTCGTTCTTCATTCTTCTCACATGGTCAGCTCTGAAGCAAGAGGATATTTAATACCCAGAGGACTTCTACTGTGCTTTAAATTCAGTGCATGCTCAGTTCATGTCCTCATCTGGGTTGCACCACTGCAAATTCTTCATATTAATGAACATTGAAATATCCTTCTTAAATAGAAGGCACATATTCAACTCTCAGCAAACCGTGTATGTCAGTCAGTAGGTAAGACAGGTTCACATGAAACCAGACAGAAACTTACCCAGCATTGTGTCAGGATAGAGTTTGCATTCTGTCTTGAATTCTCTTAACATAAATTTTTAAATTGTCACTACATCAAATGCCTGCTAAGTTTCTGTCATAATGCCAGGGTAAAATCTGAATCAGACCTCACAGACGACTTACAAATCCTCTTTGCATAGCACCTTAAAGAGATACTATTTTGGGAGAGATTAATACCATGAAAACCCCTTATCCGGTTAAGTTCCATGCAGAATGAAGCTCTGTAATGGAACTTAGCCACTTCCTGTACCCTACTTGGCTTCATAGTGTGTACTTCAGAGCCATCCAGTGTTAAACATGAGGTCATTTACCTAAAAAAGCAATCTGATGCTTTAATACTTCAGTTCCTAAGTTACCTTTCTCAGTGTATCGCACATATGTCCAATACAGACTAATTTAAAATCTGGTAGAAACATCAGTTTTTAAATTCAATTACAGAATTGCAAGAGCTAAACATAGAAAAAGAAGAGGACCACAGTGATCTGAGAAATTCTGTGTCCTGAAAAAATAAAAGATCACTTGAATCCTATTTCTCTTAGTGGCAGCTCATATCAGTTGCAAACAATGTGCTCCCTGTTCATTCATTGTTTGGGGAAGTCTATATTATCTGCAGGGAATGTTTGTCTCCATATTAGAAGGCTGAGAACCTACTCTGTGGCCACTTCCTTCCATAGGAAGCCCCACTAAAAATTTCCTCTGAATTTTATTGGCAAAATATTTAAAGAATTATTACTACTTATTTTCTCTTTGAACTGACATACCATGGAATCTTTACCATGGGGAAGGGACATGGCATTTCATTTTGCTGTCTTCAAAGATCATGATCTTCTGTCAGTGTCGAACTGATGTAATAGATTTTTTATGAACTCTAGTTAAGTTAACACTTCATAGGCATTCTTATCAAATATAGATTACTTCTAAAGTAATAAATGAATGCAACAATAGCCACAACAATGACATACAAATATTCATTAACTTCACAGCCATATAATCATAACTGTGAAGGCTTGGAAAACTAGATTGGAAGCAGAACAGGAGCCAAGAAAGAGCAAGGAATCAAAGCAGAGCTAAGAGAGAAGCAGCACAAAGGGAGCATGATGGGCTGAGGTGGGAAGCGAAATCTGCTCTGCAGGAAAAGCAAGAAAAAGTGCCTCAGCCCAGGCAGAGCTATACTCCAGGAATTCTTGTCTCCAGTCCTGTCTCCTGTTTGGCTTTCCTGGGCTGATGCTGGACACGAGTCATCACTTCAGTTGCCTGACGATTGCAGGGTGTTGGCTGTCAGCAGCCTGCCCTCACACTCCTGGATCCATGTGCTGCAGGAGACTGTGCCCCTGGAGGACGCACATTCCCGGGCCCAGGGAGGCCAATGGGTGAGCCCCAGCTCATACACAATCTGTGTCAGAACATCAAACTGTCCTGTTCTGAACACCACAGTTCTCCAGAGCTATATCTGTTGTGCTTGTGCCAGCTAGTAGCCTCACAGGCTTCTTAGACCTGGGAAAATATGCATGAAAACAGAAAAACTGACAAGAGAAATTCCCATCTTGAGCCAGATGCTCAAAGGTAGGTGGCATGGAGAACACAGAACTGCACTCCCCAAATCAGTAAATCTCTGATGTATATGGTATTCTGCTAGTAAATCAACAGATTTCATTTTTCATGTATTATTTTTCTTCAAAAGTTAAAAATTCTAATTTTAAAAACAAGTTCAGAATCAGCACCTTCACTATGTGAACATTTCAAATTCAATTTAATCGAGATAGTGAGTTACATAAATAAGCATTCAACTAACCATTCACTCAAGCTTTTCTAGAAGTTCAATTTTGTTCTCCAATTTGCATTCACAAAAGGTAGATCATACAAAAAAATCAATATTTTTAGTGTAAAAATAATTACCTTTTTGACTGACACCTTCAAACCTTGATTTTCACATGGATAAGATAGAGCTCCTTGCTACAGTTATTTCTGATGTGGGGTTATCAACAGAATAAAAATTCCTTATAGAATAAAGGCAAATTCCTTGAAAAAAACAGTTAAACATGGGTTCCTAATGCAAAGTCGTAGCTAAGAGTGTAAATGTGGTCTGTGCATGGATAACTAGAGAAAAATCAAAGAGAATAAGGAAATAGCACGAATAAGGAAATAGCACTACTATTACAATAATTATCACCACATACTGAGGTTATTACTTGACACACATTTTAAAATGTTTTTTTTCTGCAGAATTAACAATGTGCAAAGATACATCAAAGATGCATTGTGAGCCTTGAGGTCCACTCATGCCCTTCATTCCCACATGCTCACCATGATTTTTAAGTTCTGTCTAGCTCACAGCCTTCATTACCAGCGTGGGAGAATTTTTTTTTGACACTTATAAATATCAGGCTTTGAAACAGAATCTAGAAAATTTCAGTGGTAAATCTTGAGCTGTGAGAATTCTTGATCATAGAGCTACTCTGCTGGGCTATCACATAATTTCTTCAGAACAGGCTGAGTACTTTTCAAGTCCAAACTGAAGTGTTTTATGCTAAAAGTTCTGTTTTCCTCCCCAACAAACAATCTTGAAGGAACTCTGTCATCCCTCAAAATCCAGGATTTGTGGAATTACAGATAGTGGTGTGTGATTCTTTTATCGAGGGAGTTTTCCTATACCAGAAAAAATTCAAATCTGTGCTCTGCAACAGGTTCAATAGGTCAGAGTCACTTGAACCTCTTCTTTATACCGTCTGATAGAGATTTACAAATAGGCTCTTAATCTGATAATCTTATTCTTTCAAAGATGGGAGCTTTAAATTTCCCCAGCCTATCAAACATGCTGTAAAGTAACCCTCACAGAATGCTGGACTTACATATATAGCTGAGCAAGATGTGAATGCTTCACTTCCCTCAGAAAGGTTGTTATCTTGACCTAAAAACCAAGATATGGAGTCAATATTCTCAAAGAGCTGGACCGTTTACTTACCAAGCTCTGGACCCATTTGGAGTCATATTCCCTTCAAATGCTAGTTATATATCCATTTTAAATCACATGAAGCAATCCAATGGTGATGCACAAACTGTGTACAATGGTGCACAACTATGGAAATCAGCTTTTGTTTTCCTTGTTCTGATATTTAGCTTGTAGTGTAGCTAGATATTAATTCGGTTGTAGAAACGAAACAGAAAAGAGAATCAAATTAGCTGAAGGTATGACAGAATTAAAATTCAGACCTTTCTGACTCCATGGCCTTTCTGCAATCCTGAAGATAGAAGCCAAAAATTTAATATAGCCAGCAACAGAAATTAATTAATTTCTAAATACATGATTATAGCAGAAATCAAGAAGTGTTCCAGCTCTCTCAATCATTATGCTACAAGACATTTCAAATAGTTACACACTGGGAATTCTCAAACCACAAATCAGGAAACCTCAAAAATAGAACCTTACTCTATGTACGAGAACACAGACACAACAGAGGAAAAATATGTTTCAAACAAGTTTCTTCCTTTCAAGAATACAAAAAAATGAGATATTACATGATGGCTACATGAATACTTCGTGATGTTTTAAATCTCTCCCTGAACTCCTCCTATTAGGTTTTACACTTACACTTCAGTCTCGTTTAGAATACCTAGCCTCGAAAACTGCAACCCATTCAGACAATGAGGAAGTCCAGAGGCACATGGGGAGATACACACAGTGCCTTCTGTACCAGAGAATCCTTAGTTCAGAAGAAAATGGATCTCATTTGTATAAGAGATCTACATTTAGGAAGACTTGTATCTTTATTCCTATCAAGGCAAATCGGGATTTGGGTGGATTAAATGGATGGCACTAGAGAAACATACTGTGAGAAGTGACTATTGCCAGATACTTTGACTTTAATTTTTACATTTCAGAGTACAAAATCATGGAATGGTTTGGGTTGGAAGGCACCTTAAAGATAATCAATCCAACCTCCTGCTGTGGGTAGGGACACTTTCCATAGGTTGCTTAGAGCCTCATCCAGCCTGACCTTGAACAGTTCCAGGGATGGGGCATCCACAACTTCCTTGGGCAACCCATGCCAGTGCCTCACTGTCCTCACAGTAAAAGAACTTCCTCCTAATGTTTAACCTAAACAGATTCTCCTTTGGCTTAAAGCCATTCCCCCTTGTCCTACTACTACAGCATACCCTTTTTCTCCAGCCCTCTTGTTGGGCCCCCTTTCTTCACAGGAAGTCTGCTCTAAGGTTTCCCCAGAGCCTCCTCCACAGTGAACCACCCTAACTCTCTTTCTTCACAGGAAAGGTGCTTCAGCCCTCAGATTGTCTTTGAGGCTCTCAGTTATGCCCCAGTCCCCTTGGCAGGTTTAGGGGAACATTGTTTAATTCACTCCGGGCAATGTGGCAAATTTTAAAACACCAACAAAGTAAATAAGGCATTACACAAACTTGAACTTAGCAAACTTATAATTAGCCAACTTCTACCTATCCAGACACAACAAGGCATTTACTAAGACATTGACTGGAATTTTTTAGTCTGGCTTACAATATATTTTGAGAAAAAGTTAGGAGAAGAAAGACAGAAAGAAAAAGAAAGAAAGGATAATGGTAGAAAAACATCACCATCTGTGGATCCACCATGAGACTTCATTGTTGCAATTTCGATGTCCACTGGTCACAGTGATGGTCACAGTCTTTATGAATCTGGGGTAGGGGAAGACCATGAAACACAAAGTTCACTGGTTAATATAGACTCATGTTGAGATGGAGTACCTCAGCTGAGGTACTTCCCCTGGGATGTGGACCATGATACTGTCTGATGCAACATTGTGAATCATTTGAAAAGCTGTGGAGAGTGCCCATTCCTCTGGTGGAATACCACAGAAATGACTCTGGGGGTGTTTTGAGGGTCTTTGGTGGTTTATGACAACTTCCCTTATGTCAGCATAATAGAACCAATTGCACCCCATCAGAAGGGATGAATAATGTGAGTGTCCCAATAGCTTTTCTTAGCAGGAGGGGGCAGAAGAGTTTTATAACTGAGCCAGTTGTGCAAGGGATGACACTGCTGGAAATAAAAGCATTATCCCACCTTGCAGGATCTGCTTATCAGCCTCTTCCCTCATCTAGCTCAAACCTCAGCTTCTCGCTAAGCAAAGGTTGATCTGTCATGGTCATCCTCTGGTGGTCACACCCCCTGCAGATGGGCTGTTTCCTTGACCATTGACAGTAAAACACCTGATTGTTTGAGACATTAACCGTACACATTTCAGTCTCTCACACCTTCATGTGGACCTGCTATTGCCTAATGAAGATTTTTGAAAGGGCTAAATATTTTAACAACTTCGAAGCACTGTACGACTTTGCATATTTCATATTTAATGAATGCGCGCATAAACACACACACACACGCACACACACGATTTAGTGTATATAGACACATAAATTTTTGTATGAATATAAAAGTTGCAGGGTTTCAGGGCCTCACCCTGGTGTCACTGTACGTAATGACCGTAAGCAGCCCATTAATTTCACATGCACAGACGTCAGCTGTTGCTGCCCGAGGGACAGGCCTGGCTGACACAGAATCTCAGGGGCTGCAGGGATCAGAGCACCGAGCCCATTCTTTGGGGAAGTTTGCCATCTAGAGGCTGTATCAGGCAGCACCAGGAGAGAAAACAACAAAAGAAAAACAGAGTAAGTCGATTTTCTGGATGTCCGTAGGCATAGTTAGTTAACAAGAGCACTGTTTTGTTAGCAATATCATTTTGAAAGTGTTGAGCTAATGCTTTTCCCCAAATCAGAATCTCTTCTTCACTCTGTGTAATTAGCTTGGTTCTAGTGTAAGGAGATTTTTAAAATATTCATAAAAGATAACAAAAATAGTTAATTTTAATCTTTTTACAGTAATAAAGATATTTTCAGAGACCATCTTCCACTCTTGGTGCAGGAAAGATCAAATAAGTATTAAACACAAGTATGTTCATTGCAGACAGAATTCAACATTTGTGTCAGCAAAAGGCAAACATTTATTTTCTTCGTAGCATCGTCCTTTCCGTTGTCCTTAAAAATATCCTTCAAACTACATTATTTTTTATCACTGAAAAATGTTGATTGGTATTTCCATTTTTGTTTGTTTATATCAAATTAGAGAAGAAAATAAATTTTTAATGAAAATACCATTAGGACACTTTTGAAGGATAAAAACAATCTTCAAAGATATTTGGCAAACACTCCATCAAAGTTTTCAGAAGGACAGCAATGTTATATATTCAGGAGCATTTGTGCATAAATCTGTCTCCAGCTGGATTTAAGGATTTAATTTTGTTCTCTCTTTTCAGATGAAGTAGATAATAATTTGGTCATGGAGTGTTCTTGTTTGCTCTTGCACCAAGAAAAGATGTCTCTTCATACCCAGTTGCCCAGGAGATACAGAAATTTGCAGGGGCAGTAAAGCAAGATGTTTAAGTTATGAGAAAAACATAATTGTCTGGAAAAATTCCCTCTTTTAGAGACATATTTTCAGTGTGAATTAGCTGATGCTCCCTGCATTTTCACTATGACAAAAGATCAAGTGTTAAAGATCAGCACCAAGGTCAGACTTGCACCAGCAGGTGTTTGGCAACATGGAAATCAAGACAATGGAGATACTTTTCAGAGATCTTTGGCCTCCTGAACCTCTTTTCACTAAGCTGCCATTTTGTTGAAATTATGTTCAAATACATCTTGCTGGAATTACTGAACAAGATAAGGCATGGTTTCCACGTCTTGATGGATTTATCTTCCTTAATTTTTGTTGTCATTATTTTATCGGCATTGGAGTCCATGTAAACTTTAAGCTTCTGTAAAACCTCAGGCAGACAGTTCCAACAGCTCAGTTTTATTTGCCTGTGAGTGGCATCCTTTTGCTTCCTTTGAATATATTTCATATAATTTCATATGATGGCCCCTATTTCTTGCATTGAAAAAGGTGGTGGTCAACCATTCCTAAAGATGAGTGTTTTTTTATACAGGGCTAGTTCCCAGTATTAATTTACAGGAGCAGGTAGAATATGCTTGCATGATTTTCTCTAATTCCAATAAAAATTGTCTCAAGCCCCTGTGTTCACCAGGTGCTACTGAGCAGGCATTTAGAAATGTCTACCTTTTGTCAGAGACACCAGACAGTGAACTCCATAAATTAGAAGATACATAATTACATCCTAGGAAAAGCACTGGACTAACATGCAGAAAACCTCTGTTTCATGCTTCATTTAAGTGACCTTAGTCCAAATAGATCTTTACTTTTATTTCCCACTCAACATGGATAATGATTTCTGTTGTAAAACAACTTGATATCCATAAATGAGACATATATAAGAGCTAAACATTATTATCACGTGAACTCAGAAACTTGTGTCTTGTTTTTTTATCAGGTGGGTTGGTCCAGAGGAATTCAAACTCTAAGATCAAAAATGTGAAGAAGCAGCAAGTATTTGTTAGTAATCTTGGTGGAAATAACTGAATAAAACTCTACACTACTTTCCCAAGGCAAGTGAGAGCTTGTAGCTGCTTGTTAGCTGAGAAAGAACTGGGTCTACTAGTGAAAAAACCCATAATTGAAAAAAACTTTATTTTATTGAATTTTTAAAATACATTGCACGCATTGTGCTCCAGTATGCTCAGAAGAAAATACAGCTTTTCCTGTACTACTCCTGATTCTCCAATCATTCATTTTTTCCAACATAAAAGTGTATCTTTTTATGTAGCATATATCATGAAGTTGGGCTTTACAAAGAAGCTAAAAGAAATTAGGTATTCAAAACCCCAGTGATACTCTCAGTTCCTTTGTAAATCCTACTTCTACTATTCTGATTAGTACAATCAGGTGTTATTTGGCTGCTTTTTTTTCTTTCACAATTGTACAGATGTGTATTAGTCATAACAAAGACATCCTCTCTCTACAAAGCCTGCACTTGTGTTCACTGCCAAAGCATTTCAAGGAAAATAATTTTGAGCTTTGCATTGATTTGCAGCAATTTTCCTTTTCAGGAATCAAATACCACACTGCTTTCTAATAGGAATTTAATTAATTCCTCTTGTTCAACAATTAATTAGTTCATGCTTTCTGTGTATGTATTGAACATGCATATTGACAGTTCTTTATGAGAAGATGAAAGACATGAGGAAACAGCACACATTTTAGTCACACTTTGCAAATATAAATCTTAGCAATATCATAAAGTGTGCTTCATGAGGGAACTGCACTCTTCTACCAATTTCTTCTTCTCATTTAATTTTTCCAGAACAGCACCCATTAATTATGAGGCAAAAGGAAACTGAAAAAGAAACAGAGTAAGAAAAATAATCACTGAACTTTATTTTCTTCATGTGAAATACATTTATTAAATATCTTTAAACTATCAGATTTCACTTAGTTCTGACAACTACCACACACATATATCTGATCTTTAAAGTTCATCTACCTGGTTAGTGTCTGAAAATTTGCTCTCTATCATAAAAATGATAAAAGAGCAGTGTAAAATGAAAAAAGATAAACTCCTTATTGAACAATTCATGCTTTACTGACCATGTTAATGATGTAAACTGCAGTACCAGCATCTCTGTCATTTATCTTCAATCAGCTGATCAATAAAAGGTTACAGTCACCTCTAGGGCATGCAGAAATGGTAGTGTATGAGTGTAAGTTCACTACTCTCAGGAGGATGAGACAGAACTACCACTATAATTCTCAATCCTGTAGCAAATTGCCTTATACTCACACACAAAACCTTGTAAATAATTAAAAAGCCAAAAACCGAAAAACAAAAACAACAAAAACCCAACAACAACAAAAACCCAAATCAAACCAAACCAAAAAAAACCCAACCCAACAAAAACCAACAAAAAGCAACAAACCAAAAAATCAAAAACCAAACAACAAAACCCCAAAACAAAACCAACAAAACCACAAAAAAACCACTGAAAGCCAAGTAAAATCCCAAACCTTTAACTGCATTAATTGGAATAGGCCACAAATGTCTGCTTCTCTAAAGCATGATACCAAAATATTGTACTGACATATCTACAGAGAAAAATTAAAACCTCTTTTTACTTCTCTGATATAAAATATGCATTTGCACAACCAGAGTCTTCAAAGGAAATTTGGTGTATTTTTCAGTGTCATCACTTTAATGCTTAAAGAGGTTTTCTTTCAAAGTCTTGGTATATCAGTGCACAGTTTCCTGGGAAGTATTTTAAGAGGTGGTACAGACCAGTGGTCCTGGCAGCTCATCCAGAGTGGCCAGTGCTGAGTAATATGGTGCCTGTTATTCAAGCCTGGCTAGCCTCAGCACCGATATCAACACCGGTGGGTCCTTGCTGCTCAGCAGCATCAGCGTGGCGAAGGCAGGAGGACGAAAGGAGGGACAGCAGAGAGGTTTGGTCACAATGAGTTTATTGGAACTCCAGTGTGGAGCCCTCTCCTCGGGATGTCAGCCTCTCCAGAGACCACGACAAACCCCGAGAGGGACCTTTCAAAGGTGGATGTAACACACGGGGGGTTCAACCAGGGACCAATAAGGTTTAACGGGGAGGTGGCTCATATCATAACAAACATATAAAATAACCATACAATGAACAGTAGAAGGTGACAGTCAGGATTCTGTCCAATCACTTGATGCTTCTCTCAGAATTTTCCAGAAGCAGGGAGAGACCCCCAAAATGATGGACAAGAACAGGAGGCTACCTGCCAAGTGATGGGCAGTTAACTGTCTCTGGGCGGGTGGAAAACTTAGGGAGAACCCAGAGCCAATCACAGAACTGTCACTGGGGAGAAGACAGGGATAAACCAAAAGTGGTAACAGAAACAGTACAAGGAACAAACAATTTTACAAAGGAACATTAACTAATGAATTAAACTTAAAATTGAAAAATGCACTCCCACAGCTGAGAACAGGAAAGTTCTGTTGCAAAATCTCTATCAGCTTCCCAGAACCCTGTCAGCTCACTGCACACATGGTGAGACCAGTGGTGACTGAGGGGTCAGTACCACACTAAAAGTAACAGCTCATTCAGAAGAAGAGATAATTTTACGTTATTAAATACATAAGTTAAAATATAGAAGCTGGTGGAACAAGCTGGTGACCACCAGAAATAAATAACCTAAAGTACAGAAGATGATGGAACAAGCTTCTGGCCAATAATCATCTGCTTTTCACAACTTTAGTTCAAAGCAACACTTTTCCATCTACAACTCCTGTCTAGTTCCACACTTCAGTATTGCTGCTCTAGTTTCATTTTTTCACTTCCCTATTCCATCTGAAAGAGAAAATTGTATGGTCCTTTCACCAGATAGAGTAGTGGTTGGTTGTTTCCTAGATAGACATGAAACAAAAAATAGAAAAGAAACAAATAAAAACCCCGGACATAAAAGCACATCAAACACAAAATGTAACATTTGAACTGATATACAGACATGAATATATATACTGATATTTATAATTGATAACAAGACAAAAAAGAATCTAAAAAAGGGAAGTCTTGTTAATAGAAGGCACGTAGGGTGAAGAGATACAATGGCGATCCTATGTGCTGCTCACTAGTCACTTTGTAGTTACAGAAAAAGGATGACAATATGTTGTGAAACAAAATATGTTTCATTTTTCTACAGGAAAGGGGGTTTTCAAGGTGCTTACTGACCAGACATGTCTCCATCTGTCATAACTAACTTATGTGTGTGGTAAGAAATTTCAAGAAGACATCTACAGATGAGAGCTTTCTCCTGTGTGCTGTCGTGATGAGTTTTTGGGGAATAGAGAACTCAAATTCACTGAGCACAAATCTATTCAGTGTAATATAAGACATAGTCTTATCTGAAATTCTAGGACACTTACTTGCTACTATGCTTTAAAAACACTGACTCCAGCATCCTGTTTACTCGAATTTCTCACCCTCCTTTTCTAGGCATGTTTTTTATGAGAACATCATATCATTACCTCAAAGTCTCTAATTCTTCTTTCCTAGCTTGACTACATCCATTTCTGATACATTTCACCTTCTTAATGCTGTGCCTGAGATGAATGGCTTCTTATTGATGTCTCTGGCTTATATCATTCTAACTACATTTCACTTGCTGCTCACCACTCCCTGTGGCTTCCATGTCATAGCAAAGTGATCTTTCAAGAACTCTTGCCATTTAAGTGATTCATTTAAATCAAGAGCATTTGAAAGTGGATCATTATGTCATTCTTTCAATATTTGTTGGTTTCAGAGGCAGTGCTGTATGTTTCTCTCTGGTTTTCTTTCCATTTAAACACCCAGAACTGGATGATCTCTACAGTCTTAATCTTTAATAGAAGCTTGTCAGATTTACTTTTAATGATGGCTCTGTAACCATCCTGGGAAACTTCCCTTTACATTTCTCCCCAGAACTTCACAACCATTGAAGTAATCTCTACTCTAAAGCACTCACCCCATTTTCAAAACCTGCCATATGCTTGGGGAAGGCTTTGGAAGTTCAATGAGTGCTGAGCGCATGCCTAAGGAGTGAAAGCTTCTTTATACCACTGATAATTAGATATTTTAATACAGAATGATACTTCTTTCAGATTTTTTACAATTACCTGTGTAACAACCCACTTAACATTAATTATGGTGATCCTAAATCAGTACATTATGGTAGACTTTAAGAGAAGTAGTATTTAATTGATCTGCATGATTTCACAACATCTGAATGTGCAATGTACATCTGGATTAAAAGATTTTTATTTTTTTATTTGACTTCCCAGATTCACAAATTTCTTCTTTGATAGTAGGAAGCTATATGAATGAAAGGCATATTTCTTACACAACTTATCAGACAGATATCTTGGTGTATGGATAAATGTAAGGTAATGTAATCCTAAAGAGTCAGAAATAGTGATAGTTAATTCTCCTTCTCTCACCTATTTATTCTGACCCTAAGTTTGCTTCTTTTGGAGATCCCTTCTGTAAAAAACAAACTAGAAATATTTATTGACCTTAAACCACATGACTGAGTCTCTGTCAGCACAAGTGCATAAACATACACCAATCTGTCAGGGAAAGTCTTATAATGAATGCAAGGCAATGTTTTTGTTCTAATGAGACACAGCATCTCCCTTTGCAGAGTGTAGCATTACTTCAGCTTCTACTTCACAAGCTCTAACATGTGTCAGCATGAAAACAGAAGTATTTAGGTTTTGGAATACACAAATAAGTGGTTACAACTATTTCACACCTTCCCATATGGATCATCAGTGTAATACATTTTCCCAACAAAAAAACTATTCAAAAACACTGCAGAGCTGCCTTAGATTAAATCAAGTGAACCACAAAAAATAATATGAAATAAAACTAGGCACTAGGACCAGTAACTAAAATGTCCTAATTTCACAAAAATCAAAAGCCAAAATTAAAAAAAAAAAAAAGAGAAGTGCTTCATTTTTTTGTTGTTGTTTTTTGTCTTATTCTTTATTCTAATTCTGTTTTGTGGTGGCAACATATACATCATTATATAAATATATATGTGCCTATCTGCACTTTTATCCTAAGTGACCAAGCCGATTTCTCCTTTTTTTCAGTTCAGAATGAGTGATATAATGTAGTTTTGTTTGTGTGCATGAGATAAATCATGGATTTATACCATAATGCATTGTCAGTGCACAGGACTAAGCCCTTACTCTCATAATGAGAAGAAAATCATTACCTGGTATCAGTGCTAATGGTGCCCAGAATGTGGCTCAGACTGTGCTGGTGCTGCTGTTTAAGGTGCAGGTACTTGCAACAGCTGGTGATGATAGCAGTGGTGATTGTGCACACGTGCTTACACATGGGTGAATACACATTTCTGGGTGTGAGCTGTTCAAAGACACACTCAGACGGGAGAGAGACTAATGAAAGCAAATCACGTGAGTTACAAGCCAAGAAATTTGAAAGGAAACAACTATGGCCATTACTGCCCATTCCCAGATGACAGCAACAGATATAAGAAGCCTGTGCAAATCATAAAAAGGGGTTGGGGGAAATCCTAATTGATGATTAGTGAATATACTGTTCTAAAACCTATTCTAGAGATGTGTTACACAAAGAGTGCCCACAGAATAGAGGAAAGGGAGCCTTTCTGGAGGTTTTCACTATTGGAGTATGACTTTTAGACCCATAATGAAGTCACGAGAGGAAAGATTTTATTAGGCAGCTTTGTTAGTGTGAGATGTCATATCCCAAGGAGTGAATTTTGAGAGAGAAAAGGCAAGTGCTGCTGTAGATCTCAGAGGGACGTGCTAAATCAATGTTGTCATTTGCTTCGGTACTTGGAAAACTTAGGCAGATGAGTTTCAATTTATTAAAAAATAATTCTTGGAGATTTTGGGCAGTAATCTGGATTGAGCTACCATACTGTACTCATACACAAAATAATAGTTAACAGATTTTTCTGAGATGGTGCTCCTTACAATAAGTCACAGTAAATGAAAGGCATGGGTAGTATAAGAAATCGTGTTTAAGTTACATGAGAAGAAGTCATCCTCTTGGCTTATCCATAAGTTTCCTATCATGGGGAAAAGCTAGAAAAGATTGCTGTGTTGTTTGAGTTTTTAGGGGGATTGTTTATAAGAAGAGAGTGCTTCTAAAAAGAGCCAGGCTCAATTAATAAGAAATACACACTCAGATGGGAGTAGAATGGGGGATAGAATGGGTAAAAGGCTCATCACTTGCCTTGCAAGATATAAACACGCATACATGTTGAGATAATCATATTTATTCCCCCCTAAATAATAAAAACCACTAAAAGCTCGAACGTGAGACTTCTCCCAAGCCCAAACAGTAATGTGTAATTAGTCTGATGCCTCTACCCATGTGCAGGTAGCAGGTATCTGTGTGCACACATGAAAACTCTCTACATACATGTTCTTTACAGGCCAAAGAACCTTTTCCTTTTATTCCAGTTTCAGTAATTCAGCTGATTTATTTTTATTCTTTCATTCTTTAGTGAGAACAACCTAGAGTGTTACTGTATAAATACAGAGAGACAACAGAAAAAAATTCCACTTCTTGGCCATTCAAGACACAGATTTAGACAACAACTGATTTTTACCAGCTCTGCTGAGTTTATAATAAGTGTACTTTCCTATTATATGATTTTTGCTTACACAATAACATCACCATGCAAAGACGTCTCTTTCAAATCATAAGCCTCTTAGTAGTGATATAGTTTCTTGACAGAGTAGCTGATAAAATAAGGACACAAACTCAGACTGGTATCTGTGAGTTTCACGAATGCAAAGGTATATATCAATAAAATATTAATATTCTTATAAAGCTGACAGATACGAGATTTTTCCAAGTCATAGGAGTATGGAAAATAAAGGTACAGATAAAGTGAAAATAGAGTCGTGCTATCCCTCATCATTACACTTTAGGGGAATCTATAAAATGACAGTAAAAAGCAACTAGTGCTTCACTCAGTCCCCCCAAAATTGTAGTGCAGCAGTAAAATGGCATATGTCAGTAATAAAAATAAAATGTCTACGACATTTTAAATGTTATCGTACTGTCATAGTAGAATAAAATTAGCTTGAAGAATGATCTAAAGGGATATGATGCAGTTCATTATGTATAACAGCAATAGCAGCAGTTTCCCAGTGTTCATAAAGGTTTCTCCATTAAATTTACCTCCAGTCAATAATTAGGAGTCCACAAATAAACCTAGGCAATTAAATCAATACTGCTGGGCAATTATGTTCCAAAGTCCTGGCTCAATGGCACAAAAAGACACTATATCAAATTGCAATATTAAGTGATCTGACACAATTTTCCACTGAATGTTTACTCAGAATAACAGAAAAGGGCAATCCTGTATCTTTGTTCAAGATGCAAATGGGTAACCCACTTTGCCAACATGTAACACTTAGCAGGCAGTCTGTTATGAGCAAAGTCCTACAGAAAGCTTACATTTCACCATGGGCTTTAGTTTGCTGATCAGAAATATTACCAAAGTTCACTAAAAAAACCTGCAACCAAATTCTGCAAGATATGAGTAAAGCATTTTAAAGGGCACAGAGCTGTTCCATGAGCTGCTCCCAAATACAGATGAAGAAATCTTACCTGTTTCCATCTATGTGCCTTAGCATGGACAGAAATGAAAAGCAAAGCTGGCTGCTCCCAAAAATCACTATAATCCTCTTGCAATTCTAAAAATGGTCTGCTTGCCAAAATTACTTCTACCCTCACTGTTTCTTCTGAGGAACCCCACAAGATGGAGCAAAAATCACAGAAGATCACTATTAACTTGCACATAAATGTACATGGCTAGGGGCAATGAGCTCTTCTATCCATATACAACATTTGCAGTCTTAATATACCTGGTTTCATTCAACAATTCCTTCACTCTCCATCCCCTGGTTTTTGCTGTCTGTCTATAGCAGATGAAGAAATGTGAAAAACTTCTGCTTAGTGCTTTTTAGTGATTTACCAAATAATAATGAAAAACAGAACAAGAAGTCTTCATTGTATTCCATGAATCTGATTCATATTTTGGAGCCCATAACATGAATAGAATCTTGAAATTTATGTATTTTTCAAAAATTCTTAAAATTAAGGGAATTAAGTGAATATAAATAATTTTGCTTTTAATGCTAAGTTTCATGTAGGGTGATGAGGTTTAATTAAAATTCCAGGTTTTCTGAAAAAGCCGGTAAAAACACATTGATATTTCTATCTTCTCTGCTGCAGCAATTAAGCAGTCTTCATGGAAGTAAGTTTTGATAATGAAAGAGGGAAAATCTGTCATTTCTTAAAAATCTGGTCACAGGATACAATCTCAACACAAAAGCTGTTGATTGTAAAATACATAAATCTGATGTGACTGTTCCTTTAGAATGGCTTATAAAATATTTTCAATCATTCACATTCATAACTGATATTAACTACATCACTAATGGACCTATGCCAAGCAAGTGAATATGCATTAGGAACACTGGATTTACAAATCAAGTTTTACTTCTTTCCAGACATCAGCTGCCCATTATTTAAATAAAGGAGACAACTAAAAATACAACAGAAAAGTTTTAAGAGTCAGTGTATGCTGTCAGTGATGTCCAAACAAAAGCTGACTATGGCTAGAAAAGCTGGGCTCTCACCTGCCAATAAACTGCCCTTGATCACTTACAAGAGGGGAGCATCCCAGCAGACTCAGTGTGTATTAAAAAAAAAGACTTGAAAGAGAAGAAAAAGTATCACACAGGTCACAGCAGCAGTCTCAATGGACCCCTCAGGGATTTCTGCTAGTCTCAGACTTGTCATCCTCTATGCAGCTTTCCTCTCTGCCCAGAAAATGTCGATAGGAAAATGTTTGAGGGGCCTCTGGTGGAAATTTTTTCATTCTTTCTGCATTGACAGGATGCCAAATCAATATTTACTTCCCACTAACAAGCTGCTCGAGGTCTCAGTAGAAAATATTGTAGAGAATGTGAGAAGACACGATAATAAACAGCTGTCTGGCTATGAGGAAAACATGAATTGACTGGAAACAGGTCCACAGTAAAAGGTCACAGAAACCCATGAACTCCTCAGGTGTCCATAACAACTAGTAACTTTAAAGGCACATAAAAAAAAAAAAAAAAGAGTCTCTTTTTCCTAAGAGGTATGAGAGAATAGATCATTTTTTACTCTGGCAAGCATTATATAGTGTTTCAATAATCCAATTAACATATTTGCCAAGATCTGTGCTAGTTTTCTACAGCATTGTTTTACTGGTTATGTTAGCTTAAGTTAGCTGTTAAGTTAGCTATCACAAATCCTTTATTAACATCTCTTCAGTTTTATACAGTAACTGTAGGTTTAAGAGAAATACAAAGGAAACGCTAGAAAACAAGGATTTCACACTGCTCATCACAGTATAGTTTGAGACCATCAACAGCACCATAATTACAAACACAATGTATTAATTACAACCTAAAAACACTTAGCTAATCAGAGCAAAAAGTTATAATTCATTGTGGGATGATATAAATTGAGCACTTGTGCTTCAAGAAGTTTCTGTATATGCTGTAGAAAAATTCCATTTTTGGAATTCCATTTTTGTCTTTGCTGTTTCCTAAAAATATAAAAAACATCAGGAGCAATAAAAGAAATGTGTAACTTTTATATAAATTATATATACATATATATATTATATATGCATATATACATACATTAAATATACAGCATGTGAAAGTCAGAATCACATTTGCAAAATTAGTTATCTGAAGCACAGCCACCAAGTATCAGCGGTCCATTAAATTTTTAAACCCACCCTTGTCTGCGCATGACCCTGGAAATGTGCATAGCATGTTCTTTTCATATGAATATACTGGTGTATGTGTGATCTATGTCGAAATTGTATGAGTTCAACATATAGGTGCCTGAGTCTATGCACGGATAGATAGAGTATGTAGTGTATGTGTAGTGTAAATTCATCTCCTGTCTAATAAATTTGTTTCATATTTATAGTTAAGTATGTTCATGTGTTTTACACATATTTCACACTGACTAAAACAAAAAGGTACAGGATGTAGAAATTACTCTGAGAATGAGATAAGCATGGAAGAAATCTGTCAAAGTGAATCACTTTATAGTATTGTATAAATGTTAGTAAACAGGGCAGGGATCAGCCCATTTTGTTTGTATTCATGAGTGTAATCCCTATCAGTGCAAACACATACCATGCACTGCAGTTTAACCAACGGGAAAACTCCCTTTTTGTGACCTCTTCAATATACAGCTCCAACAAGGCTAAATCTAAGTCATCACCAGAGTACTGTTACAATAATGGCCGGCTCCTAGACACTTGCTAAAATAATTGTACAGGCTTTTTCATATATTATTTGATCAGGACTAAATAAATCTACAAGAAACAAGAAATCCTATCACTGCATCTATTTAATAGAGTGATTTGATGAAACACTATCAAATATTTCATAGTAAAATGTATGATAGAATCAACAAAAAAGGCAATGAGTTCACCCAGAAACCATCTGTCTACCAGAAATACCTTTAATAGGTATCACAATTCAGAAAAGAAATATCAACAAAATCAATCTGGCACAGCAAGACACATTCTAATTTTGTTTTCTTTCATGCAGAAGTCTATTTAAAATATACAGTCCTGCCCAATAGCCTTACAAGAAAGGAAAATACTAAATAATACCTCTACATACACATGCTTAAAGAAGTGTGTTTATATTTATGCATGCCGTAAGTCTCCGCCCCTTATGAATCTCTAACCTAACCTTTTCATTTAGATTAAATCCTTCTTGATTTCTGTGCTGTATCTTGCACAATGAAATTTCAGTCTTTACCTGCAAATCCTTTTCCTCAAGGAGGGATATAGTCGGCATCTTCCCATCTACGCCTTTTTTACTGAAATTCTTAAAATAACTTACCTCATTATCTCCTTCTTGTAGTATTTTGTAAAGATCGGTTGTTGAAACATTAAGGATAGATGCTGCCAATTGAAGACTCTCTTGGGAAAGACCCTTTTTGCATGCTTCCATTTCTCCCATTTTTTTTGCCACTTTGATTTTTGCTCTCAGCTCTGCATGCTGTGGTGTAACTCTCTGGTTTGGATCTAGAAGAAATTAGCAAAAAATACTCTACTGTCTTTTTTTTTTTTTTTTTTTTTTTGACTAGTGCAAATAAGATGGAAATACCAGTATCATTTAGACTAAGCTCCTTTAGATGGGAATTATCTTCATTCTGTGTTACTGGTTCAACAGGATATGTGCTGGAATATTAAATAACATGCTACTAGAACACAAAATATGATTTAATACAGGAAACCAAAAAATGTTCTTAAAGGTATGTATTGTTTTGGTATGCCTTTAACAAAGCAACTACTCTTATAATGCCACCATTAGTAAGATAAAACATTTTCCACAGAAGCAATCAAAAGCTTTTCCTGACCCAGTCTAACATAAATGTTCTTCAAGTAAGAACATAAGTGTTAGGCTTCATTGTGGTCAAATAGAGTGTTTTTGTTGTGGGGTTTTTTTGTTGTTTTTTTTTTTTTTTTAAGTTTATTGACATTCTCTGCATGCAGAAACACCAGCATACCTCTTTATCCAAAATCTGAAATTTTGTTTCCCACCAAGATGGAGTAATTCAAAACTGTCCTGGCTACCAAGTTCCTACCTTTCCTATTTCTTAAGTTCTCTGGTTCAAAGAAATAACACTAAGCATCAGTGTAATTCATCAGTTTTATAACTGAAGTAATTTTGGTTTAATATTTATGTAACTATGACAAAAATATTTCATCAAAAGTTGAGCAAGACAATTGTATTTAAAAATTGTTTACTGAAAACCAGGAATAGTAATCAATTTTCAAAAGATCTTCCTAGAATATTCAACTTCCATAACTCAAACAGAACTGTGATTGTCAACAAAGACACCTTGGCTGAGTTTAATATGAGAGAAGGTTTTCTTTCGATCATCCTAGTGAAGCTCATCTTATCAGCTCATCTTCTTAAGATACATCTCAACAGTAGCTGATCAGCTCCTCAAAATTTTTTTTCTACAGAATGCCTTAATCTCATAGAAACTGACTACAGGATTATGAAGCCTGTTTATTGGCATTTTGGGTATTCTATGGCCTCTAGTGTATCTGAAAGAGTCAATAGAGAGCACTTGCTAATATATTTCAATGAAGGCACAGCAGACTCATCCAATTCCAAGTTGTTTTTTTTTTCCTATTGCTTCCCAGCTTAACATTTCTATGTTTCTAATAAAATTTAATTATTAAAAATAAAAACATCTTGCCACATATCTGGGGAGAGGAGGTACAGTGAAATTTGTCCAGTTTTCTGATTCAAGTCCATGTCCTACTATCCACAAAATTTCCAACAAACTATTTTGGACATAAACCTATCTACGAGTGCAGAGTTGAGAGGAATGAAGAAACTTGAAATGTAATGGGCAGGGACCTAGGGCAACTTGAACCGAGCTCATAGAAGGAAATAGACTAAGAGAAGAGGGAGTCCCCCCCCAAAAAGTACACACTGCAAAAAAAATAGAGTTTAATCACATGTTTTTGTAGCATTCTGAATGGTCTAACAGTAAATTGGCTCTTGCAGCATTTAGGAAAAGTATTTGACAATGGAAAAATAAGTTCAACCCTACTTTTTAGACCAAATTGAATCAGCTTCCCATGTTTTAAAAAGGAATCTCTCTCAGTTTTAAAAAGAGATCTCTCTCAAGTGATCACTCTAGAAGATGCACATTTGTAACCTGATGCAAAGAGGAAATGTAAATTAAAGCAGCAAAATATCAAGAAAATTAACTGCAAAGCCACTTGGAAAGGCTAAAAATAATGACAAATAACCAAAAACAGACAAAAAAAAAGAAGTGCATAATAATAAACAATGTTAAACGTTCCCTTGAATGCCTTAGGAAACAGAGAAACATTGCCAGCAATAGTCATTTGACATTATTACATAAATGTTATTGGTGTATCCAAGCTCCAAAAGATGTTCATGATGAATGAACCAGCTGATAACAACAGTGGAACCCAGAAACTGCAACTCTAGTGTGATTGGATTTTAGTCCACAGTTCCAGAAAGAAAGGTACCAGAAACACAGAGGAATCTAGAGCATCAATTTAAAACAAAAGGGATTCAAATTTTTTTTTAAAAGGTTAGAAAAAAAGAACAAAGAAAAAACAAGTTTAAACAAAAATCAAAGAGAAAATTATGACGACTAGATTTTAATATGCAAGCATACACTTTGTATATAATCACAGCAGATCATACATATGGAGGACTTGCACTTCAATTCCTCTGTCCCTTGAGCAGTTCAAATACACTAAAGCATATGTGAAGCACCAACCATATGTGAAAAATAAGGCTACTTTATGGACTTTCAAATTGGACTCTGAGAAACTAGCTATTTTTGAACCTCCCTCCTTCATGTTATTGATAATGTTTGAATATAAATTTTATCACTAAATAAATGCCTTAAAAAAATATAGTCTTCCTATGATTTTAAGTTGCTTTTTCTTCTGGTATTTTCTCATCTGTCATATGTTAATGTATTCAGGTGCTAAATAGTTTACTTATTAGTGATTTAATTTACATGTCAGTTCATGCTTCAATACAGAAATGTTTGGTGTCAAGCCACACAGGTTTTAGAAACTGAAGACCACTTCCAAGCTCAAAAGCACAAAAACTCAAGAGCTAAGCAGCACAGGTTTGGCTGACAAGTGTATTGAAGCCAGTATAACATTGTTCTATGATTAAGAATTTGATCTAATGCATTCTGGAGCTAGGTGCAGGATTTTGAACTAAAACATTTCCCTCTGTGCATTTCAAAATTGCTTATTTTTAAACTAATACACATACATAGGTGACACAAGCTATCTAAAATGAAATCAGTGCAGTAAATGTCTCCTGTACTACACTGATTTATAACAATGCCTTTATTAATACCACTAGCACTAGAATTTGAGATTTTTTTTCTTTTTTTTTTTTTTTTTGCTGTCAAATCCATAGGATATTTTGTTAGCAAAGCCATTTTCCTAACTTAGACATTACCGTCAGAGATATTCCTGTGGGACATATTTTGCTGCTACCAGCCAACTAGAATAGGAATTCTTGATTAATTCCTGAAATGAATCTACACCACTTCTTGTCAGACCAGTGCAACTGCCACTGATCTGACTAGAAAAAAAGAAGCTTAAAATTCTAACAAAATTACCCTAAAGTTCCTAGTCCTTTTTAATCAGCAGCAATTTTTGAATTATCAATCTACTCCATATAATTTATATAGTATATATTATAGATGTTGGGTTACGCATAATTCTGAAATACCTCCATTATAAGCCTTTTTTATTTTATTTTCACTACCTCAAATATTCATTTGTAAGAATACATTGTTTTCAAATTTGGCCCCAGCATGTAATCACTTCTTAGCACTGCATCTTTTGCCAGTTTTGAGATGTAAAAAGAGAAAGGTCTTCTTTCAATTAAAAGGTCATATTGAATTAAACACTCAAAGTAGCCTTGGTGACAAAAAGACCCTGACAGCACACTATTAATAAAGCCTTCACATCCCAAAACGCTGACACTCGTTGATCCTGGAATTAACACAATTTGATCAATGGCCCTAAGTAATGTATGACCAAGGCAATGCCAGATTTTTTTTCCTGTAATTACCATGTTAATTTACACAATATTGTTTGTAGCATAATAAAACTTAATGGTCCCAAGATCAATTCTGATGCTAGCTACCACTGTACAAACGTACAGCCAGATTTCAGCCTTGCACTGGTGCAGATCTCATGGCAGAGGCCATGGCTCACAAGTCATGGATAATTTTAAGTTGTACTGTATTTTGTATAATAGTGATAACAGTGAGCTGCATCTGGCTGAGATCACAGAATCATCAAAGTTGGAGGACCTTCAGGATCACCTAGTCTTTAACCACAGTGGCCAAGTTAAGGTTCAGTTTAGCTTTGGCCCTTCTAATTTTCTCTCCACATACTTGACAACATCTTTGTAGTTCCCCCAAATTACCTGTTCATCCTTCCAGAGATGCTACACTCTTTTTTTTGTCGCAACTTTGAGCCTAAGGTCTGTATTAAACCATGCCAGTCTTCTTTCCTGCTGGCTTATCTCACAGCACAAATGGAGGTGCAGTTAATTGTCTTCCAACAGCTTCTAAGGTACAGTTTTTGGGATTTGTAACTAAACCAGTGCTGATAACTGATAATTGATACCAGTCATTTCTAAGCAGCACTGGCACAGCGTCAGGGTCTTCTGTTTTCCACGCTGCCATCTCGGCAAGTGGGCTTGGTATGCACAAAATGTAGAGAGGGAATCCAGCTGGGACAGCTGGCCCCAAGTGAACAAAGGGACATTTCACATATACACCACTTAACAATAAAATCTGAGAGGGATGGTGATTTGCCTGCTCAGAGACTGGCTAGGCATTGATCTACATTCCTTGGGGATTTATTCCCCTTTCCTTCCTTTATTAAACTGTCCTTACCAACACACAAGTTTTCTTACTTTTGCTCTTCTTATTCTTTCCCCAGTCCTACTGGGAGAAGGGAGCAAGCAGGGATTCAACAAAGTACTATGTGGTGTTTAGCTGCTGGCCAGGTCAACCAACCACAAGCATATAGAAGAATAAAATATACAGAACAATTTTATGTGTAGTATTGTGTGTGTAGTTCAATATGGAGATGTCTTCAGATACAAGTAGTGTGTTCTTAGAAACTCACTTGTTTTGTAGATTAGAAAAGTACATGGATATGGCTCAAAAGCATTAAACCAAAAACAAAGTGCAAAATCTTTTCTGAAGCAAGGTTTGTTTCCTAAGGAGTCTAAAGTGTTATGAATATGTTGTAGCTGTTTGTGAATAACAAGAGCTAAATTTCACAGAACTGAACACTGAGCTTAAAGAACTCTACTTTTGTGGTGGAATATATATTGCTGGCCTAAAGGTTAGGCCAGATTCTAATGCTGCAAAAAGGCTGAGAAATATTACAATCCACAATACCTCATAATCAACAGAACAAAACAGAATGAATGGACAAAATGACACAAAGAGATGATGTCATACATCATTTCAGCAGCTGAGATAAGCATTCAATGAAAGCATAATTATTTGTTCCCTACTGCCTCTCTAAAAATTACTCTCAAAATACTTTCAGTAATAATGTTGAAACTGATATCACAGCATGACTGAAAACTCTTCTGTAGTAATCTGATTTTTAAATAATGCTATTTAATACATATTTATATATGTTATTTAAAGTACTTCAACTCCTTCACTTGAAAAAAACATACCTTCTAAGCATAACCTTTTTTTATCAGAAAAGGGACAAGACAAGACACAAAACCAGACCGCTACAATTGACTTGTTTTGCTTAGGGCTATAACATGTAGCATTCTGACCCAAGGGAATAAGAACGCCTCAGAGGCTGATTTAATTCTTATGATTTCCAGACATCACATGTCATTTTTAGAGACTCCAGCAGATGCCCTGTAAGTAAAGATGTAGGGGACATATAGACTAATCTTACCTTCCTTCACCAAGTCCAATATTCAAACTTCTCCAGGCAAATATTAAAGTGGTAATAACATTATTTTACCAATTTCACACAGGTCACATTTATAAGGTGATGAGTTGGTTTTATTTACCTGTCTACAGTCACAGTTTCTGCTGTGGTTCTAAAATTTATCAATATACACGTTCAAACTATGTGTCTTGTCGTTTTGTGTACTTGCAGGAATTAAGATATGATTTTATCATCTTTTCCATTAAGAATCAAGTAAACAGATAAGCCATTGAATTTGTTAAATCCCCTAAAAATCAGAAAGATACGTTTAAGAGAATATTAGTGTGACACCTAAAAGCTAGCAGAGATGCAAAGTTTCAAAGCCTAATTCAATAAATAGCTGAAATGAAGAAATACACCCTGTAAAGATAGATATCAGACCAATATATATTATTTAAATTAAACAGTCTTATGTTGATTGGGACTGAGAATAGTGCTTACAACTTCACACAGACAAGTGGAAGATGAAAGCACTCATGGCCTGGAAGAACTGTCTCAACTAACGACCTCAAAGAATTCCTTTATACATAAATATGGAGAAATTGCAGTCTGAATGTGTCTGAATGTAAAAAATAATGGGGTACCACAGTCGCATCTACAACCTGATTTTCAACGATTTCCTGATTTGTCAATTAACACAGGCAAACCTGAACACACACGAGCATAACTAAGATTTTAAAAACAAGATCTGAAAAATTCATTGAAGTAATTTAAAATATTATCATTCTCATCTATCCTAGCAGCAAAAGCTGTCTCCAGTTTGCAGTCCAACATCCTAGCCCAGCCCTGCTTCCTCTATGGCTCTGAGTTATGGATGACAGATTGTGAACTAGAAAAGATGAATTCTGTAACATCCCAAACCACACATCTGAAGAAGTATACACTGATTTGCACAGTATTTCTTTTCCAATTACTAAAGCTAAACCCATTGTGGTTTTTCTGAAAATCCCTCAAGTCATACAGTATAAAAAAGGCCTGACAATTTCAGTATTTGCATACAGAACTTAAGCTTCCTGGTACTCAGTATTGCAGACCCCAAAAAACCCAGTTAAAATGTAACAAGAATAATATGATACAGTGACAGAAATTAGTAACTGCGTTGCATAAAATGTGATAATCTCATCCCTATCAAGGGAAAGATTTGAATTTGTAAAACCATGCTGGCTTAAACTGTGCTATTCCTACTTGCCATTAGGGGTGGAAGTCTTCCTTGGCTGGCTCCCCATTTCTCCAAAATACTCATCCTACACACTCTAGCAAAATACCATTCCTTCTGGATTCAAAATGATTGAAAACAAATGGTTCCATAATATCCATATATTTCTGAGTATAAAATTGAGAATGTTCTTTTGACTGCATTTTCTTAACCATCTCCAGGTGCAGAAAACCATAAGGAAGAATACTGAAAATATTTCAACCTGTATTTGACATTATAAGAAAAGGAAATGGAATACATCATGCTATGCTTTAAAAAAAATATTTATTTACAAATACATACACAAGAGACTTAAGTCATGATCAGTTTTAAATTTTAGGTTGTCTTCAAAACAAGCCATATTTAAACAAAGATACAGCAATGGACTTATTATGGCCGATTACAATGTAGTTTATATTTCAGTAGAGAATATACTACATATTCTTAATGGTACATTATGTGTTTTGAAATTCCCTGTGTGAATAAAAACTAAGGGGCTTTGTGTTACTGGTCAGCTTTTACTCTTTTTGTTTTCTAATCCTCTCTTGAGAACTGCTTAGCTATCATACTTTATGCCTGAAACCTTGTCTTAAAAAACTGCTTTTTTTCATTACATATTTCGTAATACCTCCAAGTAGATTTATTGCTAGACACCTCATTTATAGAACATACAGCAGGTACCTACTAATATGAGGGACCTATGGTGATATGCAATTTTACAGCTTTACAATTATCTAATCTGTCCTGTACATTAAGCTTTAGGACTGTCAAAAACTTGTACTGTACACCCAAATGTTTTCAGACTGACACTGGTTGTTAAGTATCAGCAAACACTTCATATTTTCCATTATACTGTGTGTTTCAGCACAATTACCATGTTTTGTGACCTATAACAGAGAAAAAATAACACTTTTCTTTACAGCAGAGAATGAGTTGAAATATGTATAATCAGCATGGGATGACAGGCAGAATATTTCTGTCGAAATATATTGGTTTCTAAAATTCTATTTATGTGGAATGGGCAATAATAATAATTTAAAGTCCTATTTACTTCTGCATTTAAGTAGTACCTCATTTATATTAATTTTTTGCCTGCTGTAAATTCTTTGGTTCCAACAGAACTTCCTCTGATTTACACAGGTGCTAGCAAAACTACCATCATTTCTTTAAAACATCATATATTACAGTTAGATACAGAGAGGAAAAAAGAAGGCACTGACAGAAATTAGAGCTTCACACGTGTAGCAAGAGATGTCTTGGATCTTAGGGAGTTTATTATCTTGAACAGTTAGGGCACACAAAGTCAGCACTGCTGTACCAGATGTAGCAAACAAAGATATTCAGGGCAGACCAAGAAATACTGAGGTGAAGCAACACTCCAAAGGTCACATAGCAGGTCAGTGACCAAGATGTGAAGAACACCATGGTTTCCTGACACTCAGCTCAGTGTCTAAGCTTATGCTATCTTTCTGCAGAAACACACAAAAAGCCTAAGAACTATAAATCAGATGCTCTGTGTAAGACCACTGCACTGCTGAAACAAGTGTGTCTAAAACCCAACTTAAGAGGTCAGCTCTCGAATTACTTAGACTTAAAAAATCCCATAAAACTCACCAACTGTGTTTCCTTAAAATACTGTAATTTCTTGGGGTTTTTTATGATTCTGTCTTCCTAGAGCTCTTCCTAATTCTCTGTAGCCCTTTTGGCATGTGCCTTGGGGAATCCCCTTAGCTCCCAACTTCCTAAGTTACTGTGGACACTTCACAAGACCCTGTATATGAATAAGTGCTTTATGTTCTCCCTGCTTCAGCTTGCTTTCTTAGCAATTTGACTGACATACATTAAACAATTATTTCTACATGAACTCTTAAATAAATCATTACTGGAGACCTTTTTCCTCTTTTCCAAGGTTTTTCTTGTTTTCCTGTCTTGTTTTGTGGTTGTTTTTTTTGTTTGTTTGTTTTTGTTTGTTTGTTTGGTTTTTTGTTTTTTGTTTGTTTGTTTCTTTGTTTGTTTGTTTGGACTTTTTTGGGGTTTTTTTTGTTTTGTTTTTTTGTTGTTGTTGTTGTTTTTTTTTTTTTTTGCCAAAAAGCAAAAATCACTAATCACTTCAAGCCTAGAGCTTTTAGTATGTACTCATATGTCTACCCTGAAGTCTCACAGTCATTCCTTTTTCCAGTCAACATTGTTTCTGTCTTTTAGACTCTGAACTGGCAGTTATCTTTAAACTAAGCATCCTTCTTTTCCAGCAGAGAATGGTGTAAGAGCTTTAAAAAGAAGTCTCTCCCAATCCATTTAAAGAAATCCCAGGTGGATCCAGACCCTTCCAAGAAGTGCAGTACAGACTCTCCAAGTAGAGCCCAGCTGATCCAGCTGATACTGTTTCAATCTCATTTTCTGTTAAATTTACATCTTTTTTTTTTTTGTAACTGAGGCACAAAAGGAATTTTTTTGCCAATTGGTGAAAACAATTCTCCAGTTCAAATTTGTTGGATCTGTTCACACACTATCTACCATTACAGTCACAGTCTGTGAAAAGGGTTCTCTTGCACCCAAAGAAAAATGAAAATAGCAGCATTATCAACAAAATAACCACTGTACATCAGACATGCATCTAAAGTTTGCATGAGACATACATGCACAGCTACAAAAACGTGACATACCTTGCAACTTGGTTACATAGTTGAATCATCTAAATCAACATCCCTAAATTCTTAATACAGAATTAGATAAGAAGTAGGAGTTATAAACATTCAGTATATTTTAAGCTACATCTGTTATGGTCTTTATGTATCACAGTCAAAAACCAAAGTGAAGTGCTATCCTTCTAAGTCTAAAAAGCAAAGAAAAAGTAGAGTATGGACATGCTTTTCAACATCCTTCTCTTCATTCTTCCTTTTTATTTATCAAGATTTTATCCATTATAATATCTACAGTATATGCTGTTCCTGGCACACTGTATGTATCGCTAACCATATACCTTGTGTAAATGATAAGAATTCAGCCATTCACTTAATTCATTAAAATTCACAAGGCCTATTATTCTGTTTACAGTCTAATAGATATTCACTGTCACTATTCAGGCCTCTGATTCAATTTGTTTAAATCCCAGATGCAGAGTAATCCTGATGGAGATTAGCTTAATTTATCACCAATTTCTTCTCAAAACCATGAAAGGTTGGTATTTCATAATAAAAGTTGTGTTTCTACTTTTTTTCCTGAAGGAGTATGCACAATGAAGAAGAAGCAATAAATGCCCAATTTTTTTTAATGGTGAGATTTTCTCAGTTACACAAATTTTGTTTTTCATATAGGACACCACCTTTTAAGGTGTGTAAGAATATCAATTCTCATCATAGTGGAACATATTCCTGGAATCAAATATTATCAATAATAATAAAATAATCAATATCCATAATAATAATAATAATAAAAATCAGTAATCAAATATTATGCTGATTCTGACTGGACACAGATTGGCAGACTTATCATGTACTCCACACAATACAAAATAATCACTCTGGGTATACTTTCCTAGGTAAAGTGTTGACAGTTTGGAGTGTAATAAATGAAATATACTTATCTTTTGGCTCTCAAGTGTTCTCAGTGGAAATTTTCTAGCAACTTGAAGTCATATTAAAGATGACCACTTCCAAATCAAAACTGACAGTGCTGATTTATGTGATAATATCTGCTGTTGTTTGTAGAATGTCCCAGTGACTCACTGAAGAAATCTTTCTTTGGTCAAACAACACTTCCAAATTGGCGCAGTTCTGATACAATTGCATGAAATTTTCAAAATAAACTACTTTTCATCTGTACAGCATATCATAGTTCTATTTCCTCAAAAAGTTAGTCTGTTTTTGCCAATTACTGAATTCTACAGTTGCCCATTATGTGCTTCTTTTTTCACATAAAGAAACAACTGATCATTCTGCATCTGGTCTGGGTACCCATCTGAAAAACTATGATCCACACATCTTGGGCCCGAAGACGCAGCATGAGTACTGCCAGGAAAATTGAATCCACAGGGTTTGAGAATACATTCAGCAGCAGCAGAGTTCTGTGAAGAGTATGTCTTGCTATCTCACTATAACTGGAGAATTCTGAGAGTCACCTGAAAGGATTTCTTTCTATCTGAAGAACTGACTTTGTGACTGAAAGTAAAGACAGTAGCAATGTGCTTGTGTTGCTCTTATGTTATAAACCCAATAAAAACCCACCAAGTACTTCCCAAATATTCATACCTTCCAACCCAACCAATTATGTCTAATATTTTTTAAGTTTGTTTATAGAAAAAGAGCAAAAAGGACATGATCTGTATACAGCCATCCTGAGAAGAACATATTGCCTAGCAATGCTGTATCTTGAAGCAACACAGAACAGTTCAAGAGAAAAAGACAAGGATAGCAAATAACAGGAATATGCCAAATAATAGGATTTTTTAATGTGGCTAGTCATTAATTACCAATTATTTGCAACAGGAAAAAGTTTTATGTAACATTTTCAGTTAGCAAAGCCACTAAGGAGCAGTCCCAGCATCTCCAGCCTGCAACCATGTGAACCTGCCCCTGTTCTAACCCTCTGTGGTACTTAAAAGCTGGTGCTGTGGGTTTTTAGAAGGTAAATTGAATTCTCATGACCTAGCTCACAATCGACTGAGATAATGCCTATGATGACATTTCAAAAATGGAGTAGGGAGGAAGTTTCATAAGGCAGAAACGAGGAATGAGGTTCACTGAGGGGTGTACGTTTTCAATGGAAGTGTTACCTTACCTCAACCTGTATTTTGAACTACAGCCCAAGATAGCAGTGAGGAAATATGCCATGGCAAAACTTATGTCAGTATTCAAGACAACCTGCAGAAAGGTAATAGAGACTGACATATATCAGGATATAAAGTAAACTGACTGAATGGCAAGTAACTGGCAGAACAGCACTTGGCCAAGCAGAGGTGAAGTCCCCTGACATATGTGGCTGGTGAACATAGATGTATGTCAAACAAGAGAATGAGGGGGAAATGCACCTAGCATAAACCCAGCTCTGAGTAGCCAAAATGAGGGCAGCTGTCTTAAGAGGGTGAATGTTAGATCCCAACTTAGATCCATTAAGCTTGCCAAGTGAACTGCCTTGGGTCTTGATTTTGGCAGTCAGTTTTATCAGATGGTTGTACTGGAGATCCAAGCAACAACAATGCCAGAACACACCAGATGTGCACTGTGCTGCAGAGGGTATCCTCCGTGGAAGGCACACAAGTCCCAAATGACAGAGGTGGTATGGAAGTAAGAAGTACACTCAACTGATTTCAAAGGATTCATCTGCCATCAACTATTACCACAACAGCTGAATATAGATGCCTTATCAAAACAATTCTTCTCAAGGTCAGAAAAGTTCTGATATTCTCATGCTCAGGCAGGCGTCATCACCGCAGATTAAAATGTGTTTTGCTGATGTACAAGTTGAATGGGATAGTTGACACCATTGAGTCTTGGCTTACAAAAGCCTCTAACAGAATCATATGGTCAGTCAGAGTCTAGAGGAAAAAAAAGAAAAACAGAATGTCCTGGCAAACAGAATTCATGTAGGTATTCAGACAGTTTCATAATAAATTAATAAGTTGTGCTGTGTTCTCAATAGAAATCCAGTCAAGCCGTTCTAATAGCAATTTTTTTAACTTTATCCAATGGCTGTTTTCTGTGTGAGCTCTCACAAGTACTACAAACACACAACAAAGAACATTTTGCTCTGATTGCTGTGCTTCACATAACTGGTGGGATCCACCTGAAGATCTGACAGTACATGTTATAGAAAATCCTGAGAAATGGTATACCATAAAAACCAAATGCATGATTCAAAAAGAATTTATGGTGCTGAAGGAAGTAGGACGAGATAAAGATACAAACTCCAGAAAATGGATCTGAAGTACTCTCAGAGCCACCTGATCCCTTTTCTAGGTAGTCTGCATTTTTTCTGAAATAAAAATGCTTTATTTGGCCTAGTTGATATATTTACAGCCTTACTTTCATTATTATTTCCTAGTCTTGATAAATACCATGGAAAATTTTTATCAGGAGATTTTGTGAAAATGCTTAATAATCAAGTTTAGTTATGGTCATTATGGAACTCTAAAAATCATCTACATTTTATGATTTATTTTTCAGATCAACTGCATGAACTATTTTTAATCCATTTAACATAGTATTGGTATTGTATAGGCTATTTTTTTAATCAGAACCTCTCAGTAGTAGGTCCGACATCTTAAAAAAGGTATAGTAAAAAAAATAGTAACCTTTATCAACTGACCTGTACTATTCCCCAGAAAAAAAAATGGATTTACTCAATACAGTTTGCTTTCCATAAAGACACTCTAAGAAGCATAACTAAATTCCCATGTATTAATACTTCAATAATTGAGCTTTGTGTCAGTATTGTATTTGGAAATGAGGTGAGATTAATGAATGTAAAATACTGCCTTTTCTGAATATTGACTCAATATTATCATTCCTTTAGAATCTAGGCAGTGTCGTAATATATATGCATTAACTTTGAATACTTAATCAAAATGAGGATCAGCAAGATAAATATTTCTCAACCAGCTCTACAAAGTGGTAGGCTACAAAAATTCTCAATCCAAAAATCCTATTTCTTTCTAGAAAATGCTAAAAAACTTCTCTTGGCTACTAATAGATTAAGGATATTGCAGCATCTTCATAAGACACCAGCCTACTTCATTGAAATATTCATTGACCTCTATATTTACACAGTTACAGTTATTGTTTTATCTAATAATAGATTGCATCTGCCCTGTAATAACTACCTTAGTAGAAGTACATTTTTAAATCCTGCCTGCTTACTACTGTTCTTGGCCTTGCTACCCAAAGATTCCCTCTTGACTTCTTCAGCATCTTATCCACCTTTTATACTCCATTGTTGCTTGTATTTTCAGGTTATTATCTATAATCCATTTTCCACTTTGTTTACGTCACCTTTTATTTCTAAATATTTTGTTCTCTTTCCTACCAAAATGAAATAGATGTTTAAAAGGAGCTACCATCTAATTATGCAACAGTGGTTTTTTGGTTACTTAACAAACTGTTACATCCACAATTTCTATTCTTATTTCCTACTAGCCTATATCTTCTTCACAACAACTCTGGACAAATGAACTGCTCTGAATTAACTTATTTGAGTCGATTCCCACTGAAAGTCATACAGCACATAACACCTGATTCCTATCCCACACTCCAACAAAAATAAATCCAATAATTACTTACAACATATTGGATACAGCAACCTTCGTTTACAAGTATTTCTTTCAGCATTTTTGGAAACTATCACTACATTCTACAATCAAATGATTTTAGCTCATTGTGTAAGTGTCCTAAATTTGAGTGTCCACAGCAATGCAACATTTTATTATATTCCATTACAAATATCTGCTCAATTAGTAAGTCATCATATCTTCTAAAGTAATACACTGGTGTATATTGGATTTCTACCAGAAACCTCTTCCCTAGGTTTTGTAACTTATTATCTTGATCAAAATACATCCAAGATCCTGTGGTTCTGTGTTATCAATAACTTTAAAAGTAAGTAACACTTTCTGTTATAAAAAGTCACACTCTTCTCTGAAATTCCCCTGTTCTCCCACTTACAGCTGTAACTTGCAACAACTTAATTAGCAATACTGAAATAATTCAATTGTTGCATGTTAAGAAAGAACTATATAATGTCACAAGAGACATGGAATGGGTAGAAAAAGGAACTGCATTCAATTTAAGAATGAGGAGAAAATTACACTTGCACTCTGAAAAACAAGTGAAGCTTGTGAAGTGATCAGAATGGCAGATGAAGATTAAAGGGTCATATAATTTTGTTAACCTGTTTAAGTGATATATATAGGTTAAACTTGATCTCTATATAGAAAAAAATATTTGAATTACTGGGACTTGAGTGAGAATCAAGGTCAGGGGACAAAAACCTGACAGCTGTCTGGAAGAAAAGAAATGAGGCAGACCAGACTTCAAAAGAAGAGCTGTACTCTTCAAGAGGAAGAAGTACTGCTACTTATTACAGTAAGTATTATGACAATACCTTGTTACAATATCAGATACACAAGAGATGTTTTAACAGGATTTACTTGATATACTGCACAATTCCACTGAATTGCTAAGGATTTTACTTTTCTACAGTGGTATATTGTTAATAAAATCTGATTTTAGCACACAACTAAACAAAGTAGTTTATTTGTAGATACTATCTTTGTTTTCAAAAAAATTTTAAAAAAATTGCTCTGCAGAGGAACAGCAGTCAGCAAAACTATCACTTGAAATATGCATGCATATTCTTTCTGTCCAGGCAAGAAATTAGGTCGTTGTTATATTATTATTATTATTATTATTATTATTATTATTATTATTATTACTACTACTACTACTACTACTACTACTACTATTATTATTATTTTCATTTTTTTTTTTTTTCACATCTAGTGCAACCATGCAAGTGCTAATGAATATTCACGGTAATTAACAATTAAGCTGTCATCTCATTCAACAGTGAATTAAGTTGTAATAGTTGCTAATAGGTGATTCTGCTCACTACATCTGCTTTTGAGAACAGAAGATATTTTACTTTCTCATTTTCTAATTTTTGAAAAACTTTTCATTATGAAAGTATGTACAATATTGATAGTATGATTTCTATATCATCATAGTATGATTTCTGTAACTGCTACTCTCACTTTATTCGGTGAAGATATTCCAAAGCTCATAGCAGTCTGAATGGACACCAAATTGCTTCTCTCTGTCATCAATGACATAGGAGTATTTAATTAAAAATAATAGATAATACATTAGATTAATTCAGGATTTTCCATATTTAGCCAAAAATAAGCATTCAGCTGTGAAAAGAACACCCATATCTTCCTCTTAGAGTAAGCATTCAGTATTAGAAGAAAGCACATTTTCTCTCATGAAAATAAGGCCACATATCTCTGAATGAATGGGCATAGTGATCAGTTTTATACCTCTTTTTCAACAGTTACAACAAAAAGCAAACAGAAAATATTAATCACTTTAATATTAAACTTTTAAAAAAAATCTAGTTTCTAAATAACAGGCACATTTTCATGAAAATAAATCATTATTTTCACCTTAGATAAGTTAGCTTATGAATTACTTGAATTTAGGATTCTAAAGCATATTCAACATCATCCAGTCTTTTTTCATAAGGAAATTTATGTGAACTCAGCAACTGAACTGAACATGGGATGATTTCAGCCAAACACTAAAGGTCTGAATACTGCTATATAGACTGACTTTTCATCTGATGATGACAGAAAGAAGATGTAATGTACAAGTATTTAAGACACTAAATTTCAATCCAGAGTTGAAGGTTATTCTTGAAGGGATAACTATATATGATGCCTTTTTCCAGTGCACCAAAATACCATTACTCTTTACTTTGAATGCTTCAGCCTTGCTCAAACATATCTGAAAGCAGCTCACTTCTACAGAATTCCAAAAGCAGTAAAGAAGTGGCTGCTTCGTGGGCTAAGCAATAGTCTTCTTTGAAAGCTGGTCTACAACAGTTATATGCTACATTAATAAAATCACAAAATATTCTGTGTTGGAAGAGAACTGCACGGATCATCAAAGTCCAGCTCCTGGCCCTGCTTAACACCACCCCCAAGTGTCACACCATGTGCCTGAGAGCATTGTCCGAACCTTTCCTGAACTCTGTCAGGTTGGCGCTGTGACCACTCCCCTCAAAGGAATATAAGGAAACAATATTCTACATACTACTCTTAAAACTGCTTTCAATTTTGCAACATAGAGGCTTCTTTATATAGTATTTCTAAAACAAGAAGCATGTGCATATGGAAGATGAGGTAATTCAAAGTAATCAATAGATATTATATTAAATGTGTTGGGAATTTATTTGCTCCAAAAGTAATGTGATACACAACTAAGCACTTTCTTTTGGGACCAAGTATATGGCAGCCATATATAAAAAGATGACTAATAACAGTTATGGAAGTTTTGAAAGTCTGGGAGAGAGACAGTGATGCTTTCTCCTCATTCAGTCCTGATGTCAGAACACTACAGCAACTACAAACCTTGCTCTAGAACAGCAAATGCATTAAAGCCTTGCTTAATCCTTTACATTTTGCTTTCAATCACAAATACCTTTATTCAGCTGAACCCTCAAAAGAAGAGCAACATTTAAACCTTCACAAATGTCTTGAACTCTTCTACTTTGTCACTGGTGAGCAGCAGGTCCTTCTGTAGTGTTTCCAAAGCCTGTGTACTCTGTTTAGCCAAGCCATGTAATTGTTGAGATGCAGCAGTTCCAAGTTCAGTCACAGCACATTCAGTCTCAATTTTGGACTCTAGTTTAGCAAGTTTGAGATCCTGAAACTCATTCACAGACACGGCAGTGCTATGATAAAAGCTGATGGGGAGGCATGGTAGATTACAAACAAAAGAATGAACAAAAACCTCCCACACCACAACTGACATCACAAAATATTTCACTTCCAACATATAGTATGCAATTTTATGGCAAAAAGTAATTTCATTTTCAGTCATTATCCCCATGTTTCAGTATCTAAATTTCAGAAGTGTGACTGAATTACATCAGAGAAATAGATTACTATTATTCTGCTATTTTCTCTCTTTCTGTACTGAAAGTTTAAGCTGATGATCTTGCAACTTTTCATTTCAAAGTAAGGAATGAAAAAGTTCCACAGTGGAGCCATCAAAACTCTAATTATACCTTTTTCTCCAAATCATCTTAAGTTTTGTGATACATCTGCTCATACTGAGACTTCTCTTTCATAGCTACATTAAATCTTTGTTTCCTTGAGTCAATGGAAGCTTTTTGGCTTCAGCCAGTGCCTTCTCCTGAAATAATGAAAGGCCAAGAACACTGATTATCAAGACAGAAAACTTCAAAACTAGAACAAAGCATATCTATAATACATAAAAATATATAACTACATAAATGTTTTTACTGAGGTATCTTTTTCCGAAATTGCAGACTTTCAGAAATCTCTATTGTTGATCTAGTAAAGATCAGTTCACCCACAATCTTGTTACACAAAGTTTTGACTTGCATTAAACATAAAGAAAAGCTCTTCATTTGCAGAGCTCTTTGTACATATACACTTCAGAATTACAGTAATTGCAAAAGGGAGTAAACTACAACTTCCACTAATTTATTTTATCAGAGATAAAAACATAAATTCAAACTCAGCTGGGAAAATAACTGTCTATATGTTAATAGTCTGTAAAACTTCTTAGATAATGATTATCCAATGCAAACACTAACTGGAGGTAAAATGAAAAAAAACTATGTTCCTAAAAACCTTTCACCTTTCCTATAGTGCTAATCACAGAGTTTTCCTGACAGTATCGAGTAACAGGGATTTTCTTTGATATTTTGCTGAAGATAATGTAAAATTTATTAACCTGATTTTCCACATGGAATAATCAAAATAATACATGGAATATGATTCTCTGGAAATGAAGTGCTTAAAATACTTAAAGTACAACACTAAAGCACATCACACCATGCTAAATCTTTTACCTGAACCAAAACCAGATATTTTTCTCATATCACATCTTAGCTGTCTTCCTTACTTATATTCTCACTTTCTGGCTGTGGATTTTTTAATAACACTTCATCTTTAGCACGGAGGGTTAAACAGTAGCTCGCTTTGTAGCTGAAAATGCTGTATAACCAGAAGCAGGAATAGCGTTTGTGACATTCAGCAAGCACTTGCATTCTAGGCAAACAAAAGCAAACTGGCAGATGGTTTATTTCTGTTTTGGGGTCATAAGCTGCATAACCTGACAGACAACCAAACATCATGATCTTTTTCTGGCATTGAAGACCAAGTGCAATATATCAGTTGGATAGCAGAAATATGCTAAACCACATACAAGTTTTCTTACCTTCAGTGAAATCATCCTAAAATTTTGCAGGAGAAAATAATTTGCTATAGAAGTCAAGCACTACCTACACAGTTAAAATTACTTTAAGCTAAGAACTGTGAATCATTCATAACACTGCAGTAGAAAATAGATTAACATATTAAAGCATTTAACTACTATAGCCAGGAGAGATGCATGGACTTCATTAGCATACGTCATGTAAAATCACCCTTACTTCAGGTCTACTATATTTTATGAACTTACAGTGCATAAAACTAAATCCCACTACTTACAGCATATCCTCACAACTGTGTGTTCTGAATACTTTAATATTTAATTACACCTATAACAAAGATAAATTAAATTACGCTGAATCCATTCAAGCTATCACCATATACTGATTTCATACAAATTACAGTGGAGGGAATTACACCCTTCAATTAACTGTATGTTCTTTGCTTTAAGCAATATATTGATTTAATAGGTATAGTGTCTTGAAATAACTTCTGTAAATCCACCAGCTTCTGTTTTTCCGAAAACTAGGAATAGCAAGAAAGAAGTACCTTTCTCTCAAGACTTTCTAATGTTTAATTTGAGGTTTTCCCATTTTCTTAATTTGCTTTTAGGTGAGATCTTAAGTCTTCTATCAAGTGTCTTTTCATAGTAAGATCCCTCTCCAACTGAGAAATTCTGCAGGGGAAGAAGTTGGAGTGCATATCACTGTTGGAAAATTTGGTTAATATCCAACTAAAAGGTATAAAGGCAGTAGACAATCTGTCATGCCTGTAGCTTTACAATATTTTCAAAAATGAAAGCTGATGCAGTTCTTGCAATTTACCTGGTTCTCAAGTACTAAATCCAGTTTTAGTCTCTTATTAAACAGACCGTTTCCTACATATGCAATATATTTGTGATTTGATTTTTACTTGTCTGAACTGAAATCACAATAATTCTTTAACTATTATCAAAAAAGGGAAAAGAAACCTGCTGAGCCCACAAAATTCAATTAATTAAATTCCTTTGATGTCTGAAACAATCATTCAAACACTATTTTTTGCAAAATAATTTTCAAAAGAAAGTGAAATGGGGAAGCCTCCTTTCATCCAATGAAGTAATACAGGGAAATATTTGAAAAAACACTACCCTTGTATGTCAGATGAGATAAAATGCAAAACATAGAAAAAACATCAGCTTTTGTCTGAAATATATCGTAAAACCCTCAAAACTCCCATGCACTAAAAAGTAATCTTTGTTCAATGAAAAAATTATGCCTTACATAATGCTTCCACTATAAAACACAAATTAATATTTTAAATATAAACATAAGCAATACCTAAATACATCCAGATATCTGGATTTTTTTCCATTGAAAGCAAAATGAATGGTAGTATGTTCAGAAATACAACACAGTTAATACAATATCAATATCATATTTAAAAAATCTCCAGGAATACAGTGCATCTAAAAATTTCTTTGATCTATTTCACCTTTATACTTGTATTGTTATTTTGGTCATTATATCTTACAGCTTATGAAAAAACAGTATCTATTTTATAAAGAAAGCATGTTATCCAATAACTATTTTAAATTTAAAATCTTATGGTAGAAAAATTCACTTTGAAACAGAAAATAAACGATGTACAATTTAACCATTTTTAGGGCTCTCCATTTTTCAAATAAAGTATTTTCAGGTAGTAAAAAAGATAAGTAAACTGCATCCTTTCTTGAAATAAAATATCAGAAGGGTTAGAGGAGTTAAACTCTTGGGCAAACAAGAAATTCAGATACACTAATAGCTTTTTTATAGTTGATATAGTAATATAATTGAAGAACAGTACTATATCAGTTACGGCAGGTAGAATAAAAAATATCAGTTGCATACTTGAAAATTTTTGAATTTCAAAATGAATAGCAGACCTGAATCAATTCAAATGGGAACAAACACCACTGTCCTTTTGAACTTTTTTATGAATATAAGACTAGCTATTTAATCTCATTTAAGCATCTGAACCTTGACGTGCCTCTTAGCCCCTAGGCAAAGAATTACTGAATTTGAAAGACTATGTTTAACAGTGCTGAGGAATTCATTTCGACTTACTTCAAGGATAAAGTGGTCTACTCCAGAGTCTGAGTTCTGACTTAAGGTGTTCTTACTGCCATACAGATACTGCAGCTGGCTAATGACTCATCAGTTTAAGAAATCCGAAATTTAAGCATAAACCACTCCAGTTTCAAAAAACCCCCCGTAACACTATGCAAGATTGCAATTTAAAATATATATATATATATATATACACACATGGTTCTCCTAAGAATCTAAGAGCAGTTGACGTTGTAGCAAATTCACAGCTGCCACTGGGTGGCACCAGACACAATGGATAGAAGAGGGACCATACTTCGCTTGTAGTTCCCGAATCCATTCTTCTTTTTCCTCGACTTGTTTTCTTAGTGACTTCATGGTGGTCGATTGCTTACTGATCTCAGTATTCGAATCCTATACTGAAAAATATTAAAATATAAATAAAGAAGACTGAATGTGATCACAGTCAACAGTAAATTTTGAAAAAAAAAAATCTGAGAAAATTTCCATCTATTTTATGAAAGTTCTTAGAAAGTAACTGGTACAAAATAAATGTTCTTACTTTCTAGAAACACTTAAGCAGACATACATTCCTTAGAAAATATGATGAAAATCAGTACTTTTCCATTGTTCTAATAATGTATGGTTAATAGATGTTCCCTGGGATACTTGCAAGCACCACTCAGGACTGCATTTTCTCTTGCATAGCATGGTCACAATAAAACATAACAGAAGAGAGGTAAAACTGGATCTTCATTTGAGCTACATCTTTGAATGGTATAGTTCTACAGCACAAGTCCATATCTATACAGAAAAAATGTCCAATAATTCCTTTCATCTTGAGTATTAGGAAATACAAGACAATTTACAAGAGTAGTTGTTCTTACGTCTCCTGAAATTGAAAGCACAAGACAAAGACATTTCCATTTGTCTGTACTAACATAAATTCTACATTTCAGTAACAACCAGGTATGATACTAATTTTCAGGCACATGTCATTCCAGTGAAGGACAATTATACAGTTGTTAGCCATTACATAATAAAAAAAGTGCCCCTATTCCTCCAGGCAATTACACATATTATCTACCCAAGATCTAAATTCAGAACAACTGAATCAGTCAACGGAAAAAAGAATGAAATTTAACTAAGTAGCCATCTTAGCAATCTGAGCATATGTATTGAATGCCATTGCTGAAATGGCAGCTCAAACACACCTCATAGAGATATTGCAGACCTCCAAAAGGTGTTGCCAAAAGATACAAGTTAAGCATATGCACAAAATACATATGTGCCTATATGTATACAGATTTAGCCACTGTACTACAGTTTTTTATTCACTATGTATAAACAATAAGCAAACAGATCAGATATGCTGTAAACAATGATACTTCAGGAGAATTTCTCTGCTCAGTGCAGACTTGTAATGCCTATTAACATTAATGGGAGTATTGTATATAACTCTGTGCACCTCAAGAGGAGTATATATTCTTGTGTGCATAGTTAGATGTAAAATATTGTTCTTAATAACTTGTCTAGTCTATTTACTATTATTACAATGTGAAGTATAACCAGAAAATTGTTAAAATGATATATGCTAGCAGAATATTCCTGAGTTTCCTGAGACCTGTTTGTAGAGCTTGAGTTCTATTAGCATAAAGCAAGGCACCCAGACACATGTTTACACACCAGACTTGAACTTGAGTACTTAGGTAGGCCTCTGCACATGTTCAGGGGCAAAGATATATGCTTATAGTATTTTGCTTCCAAACTCACCACCCACACTTGACACATTTTCTCCTATTGGCAAAGATACACAGTCATTACATACAATGTAAACAAGCGCTGCAAAGACAGTTCTAAGGAAAAGAAAATTAATTAATGAGGCCAGGTACTTGGACATTTTGAGCTATAAGGAAAGCTTCTGCTGCTTAGACATTCAGATATTCAGGAGAGTAACTATGTGTCTCATTTTTAAGACAGCTAGAGAGCCTAGAACAATAACTAAAAACCCTTTGCCAAATTCTTCTGCTAAAAAATTACTTACAGGACTTAAACTAGACTTAAATAAAGTTAAGAATTTTAGATACTTGATTTAAGTAGTTTTTGAGGCCCTTATATTCAAAACTCTCATCCAATTCAGAAACCAGTGAATTTACTCTACTACTTAGCATTTGGGGTCACAGACTATCTCCATCCTAAATATAGTTTTGCATACATGATTTATTTTCTCATTAAAAATTTAATATATCTTTAAAAAGGAATTAAAAGTCATGCTAGTATTTTTGATATCAGATGTATATACGCTTGCTAAATATTTCCTCTGCTGCAGAAACAAAAAACCTTTGATTTTTCAGCAATTTGTTTTGATGTTCACATTTGGCAGACAAATAGAGTAGGCTTCTAGCATGGGTGTTACTCTTAAGCTATTTAAAAAAAATAAATCCCCATTTTTTATTTTTCCTACTTGCATAGATCAATTGACTGCTGGGTTTCTGGATAATGAAGATACTCATCTAAAATGTATAACCCTAATTAACAGAAATGACCACTTACCAGCAACAGAAGCAGATTAGTCAACCCCAAACCTAAAAACAATACTCAAGAAGACAGTGTGTATGGTTTTAAGACCTCTTTCTCATAATTAAAGTAGATCAATTTACGTGCCTTTTCATGGCTACTCCCTGCTGGCCTCGTGTTTTTATCAATGTGACCTACCTTTACTAATCCCTGAATTTAGATGTTATGCATCCAGTGTGCAATAGCCACGATCTGTAAAACCATGATTACCATCAACAGCTAAGAGGTCTGAGCATTACCCACATCTCATGTGCTAGCACAGCTAATCCATCATTTAGAGTCAGCTGTGTTGACCATGTAACACAGCTTTTTCTTCTAGCTGATCTTTTGGCAGACTTCTTGCTACTGTGGAGTTTCTTCTAGCAGTACAAAGCTGTACCATTTTGACCTTTTCTCTTTCCTCTACTATTTAACAGAAAACAAGGGGAAAAAAAACAACTTGAAGACATACTGTTGCAAATATATTTCCTCCAGTGAGAAGTAATAAATGTTTGAGCCAGGCCACCTGCTGAGAAAGCTTTCAGAACAACACAGTCCAGTCTCTACATCATTCACATGCAACAAAATCACCCGAGACTGAAACATGGAATCATCAATCAGTCAGTATTTTCCTACCGGGTAATCTAGAAAAATACAAATTAAAAAGAATAAAGTCTCTCTGAAGACAAAGACAATACTGACACACACAGACACACAAAACACTGCTGCTGCATCAGCTCAAATTCTTTGCTCTGCTTTTATAGACAGCTATTGCTTTTTTCCTTCTTAAAGGAAGAAAGGAATCAAATAAATTCTCATCAAACTAATTCCACAGCACCTTCCAACAAGATGTACTTAATTATTGTCCAAAAACCCAGCAAGGCTCCTTGTCTGGCCTATTTGATCTGCAGAAATTGTTTTAGAGCTTTTAGTTCTGTCTATGACTACACTTCTACTTACCATCAAAGGCAATCTAGCACCTAAGCTGCTAATCATTGGCTAAGATTTGCAAATACTAGGCATATGGGAGTATATGTATGTCTGCTTGACCCAGTTATGAACTACTGCTCATATGAATTATCCTCAGAACTAGATAATCTGTTCTGTCACCTTTAGTTTGCACTGCAGCTGTTTCATCTCTAAATCAATGTTTTTTGAAGGGGCTGGTTGTGGCTTCACTCTTGCCAGCAGTTTGAGGCAGATGTTCTCTCAACTTTAATTTTCCTTTAAATCTTCCTTCTCCTGTTGCCACTTGGCCAGGTTGGAGGTCAACACCTGTTTTATAAAGAGAATAAACAATTACAATATCATCCCAAAAATATTTCTGCTTGATCATGAGATGCTTCTCCAGTTCAGCATTCAAGAGGAATGAAACAGTATATATTACCTGTAATGACATTGCATAGCTGTTGGTTGAATTCTCTAGTACAGGCCAAGATCAAATCTGGCAGAAAAAAGTAATCTACTACCACTGAAAACAAGCAATTACTTTAAGGTAAAATAATTCAATTTTGACTGAATATGTTGCTGTTTTAACCACAACAAACAAAAATTATCACACAAAATGTAACAGCAGTTACTACTGAAACATGTTTACCTAGAGTCTCTCTGGAATTCAGCAATTATTTCCACACAGAACATAAAGAAATACCACAGTATCTCAGACATAAGTGTGAATTAAGGGTAGTTAAATGTCAAATCTGTTATACTGGTGACCATTGTAAGCTCACTTGAATTGCTGTGTTGACAACTGCTATAAAGCATACACCCTTCTCTTGGCTTTTGTTTTGATATTTGTAGGGCTTGTAGAGGTTAAAGTAAAGTGGACCAGCTGCACTAAACATATCCTGGTTGGCTGGTCTTTACCTATGTGTTATTTCATCCCTTTCAGTATATGCACCATAGCCAGAGAACCGCACATTCCATAACCTTGACTCTCGGGCTGAAGTACTAAAGTGGTAAAAGACAAGCTGGAGCAGGACAGGATAACAGATGTTAGTTGTTTATTCCACTGGGTAGGTCTTACCACCCTATACTGCAGCCAAAATGCTTTTCACTTAGCAACATAAATGCTAAGTCCAATTAGCAGACAAGCCTTGTTAGGGATGTAGTTCAAATAAGTATCATGCAAACAAACTCTCAGTCTTGTTGCACTTGACTGACAACCAAAAAGACTTATTCAATCTTTGTACCAATATATTTCACATTACTCCTTACAGAAGTAGTGTTTTAAATAATTGCTTTAATTTAAATAATATTGAATACCTTTCTGCAAAATGGGGAACGTAAATAATCTCCACACTAGTGATTAACTTTCACAAAACTGTAGTCAGTCAAAAGCCAACAATGGCTTAACAGCTCTCTGCTCCTTTAAAGGGTTATTAATATGCTATCTTATAATTCCAAGTAAGACTGTAATACAGTAGCTTAATATAAGAAATAATTGTACAAAATTCTACTGAAATACCTCAAAATGCAAAGTTCCCCTTACTTTGTGAAGATCCCTGATCAGAAACAAGAGAAGATACATTTCAGCTTGACATAACTAAATGTGTGCCTGATTATATGCTGGTACCAAATGAAATGCCCAACCAAATATCAAACAAACACACCACCCCCCTCAAACCCAACTAAACAGAAAAAAAAACCCCCACCTCAAAAAGAAAAAAAAACACCAAAAAACCCCACAAAAAGAAGTGAAAGTTAAGTAGGGTATTCTATTTTCAAGTAGTTGATTATTTAACTTACAAATTAGATTTTATATAGCCTGATGTTACTAGAAAAAGAAAAATCATATTTTTTATAAAATATGTGTGTTTATAAAAACATACACTCCCATGGCAATAATCTGAAGATCATATATATACAGATAAAAGACAGTCACATTTATTCCCATTATGAATGAGAAAAGAATGCTTGTATATTTTGCATTACCCTAAAAAAATATCATGGGTACAAGGAAAATTCATCTGGTATTTAAAGTTAAAACTCCAACCATATTTATTTCATATTCATCAAATGCACTTATTAAAGTCAGTGGGCATTTTATGTATGTATCTGAGGTAAGTACTGTTCTTAGTTAAGGAGTTAACCTTTCCATTCCCTTCTGTGTCTGCTGTCATTATTAAACAGGAGACAGATACTGTATTTTCTTATTGACTATTCCTTAATCTGATATATTATTCTCATAACTACTACATTTGTAGAGTAAAAGATAAAATGAGGACCATTTCAATAAGAAAAACCAGTAGTAGTACAGAAGGACATAGTATAGAAAAATATGAGTATTATGTTAATTTGTCCGATATAACCAATATTTCTACATGCAGAATTTCATGATTCAGTGTCTCTATAATAAATTATTCATAAAAAGAAAAGAAAAAAAAAATCATACCTAGATCAATATCTCTGTTCAAAATTAGAAATGCCCCTGTATCTGTCCAAGATAGTTCGTGACTCTCAGAAGTTTCTTAAGCTACTGCTGCTGACAATATGTATCAGTTCTGAAACATCATGAATTGCACTGGCTACATTCTCAAAAATTATAGCAAACATATTCAAAAAGATCTTCATGGGATAGTACTAAAGATGACAGTTGGTTACAGAAACTACTTAAGGAGGTAGAAAAAAAGATTTTAAAATAAGAATCTACATAAATTCGGAAACAGCATAAGAACTGCAGGGATGAAGTGAAAGTAGCATATCATATACCAGAGCCCCAATTTGCAAAAGCAGACAGGCACGCAATTGCAATCAGACATTTGACAGAAGTTGTCTCTTAATACTTCTGAAGATACTGTAAATCTACTACAGGACTGCTAATTCTACTGCATTACTCTTCTATTTTAATTTATTGAACAGTATCCTATGTAAATCCATGTGGGATATAAAAAACAGCCCCACTGCCCTATCAGGATATTTATGCCTAAAAGATATTCCTCACATTTACTTAAGAAACAAGTTCATTACCCTTGTGTTCTTCACCACTCCCTATATTTCAGGTCAAGTTTTTAATTCTTTCTTCCTTTTTAGACACAGCAAAAATTTTGTGTGTGTGCTACCATGCACACAAATACTGACTGATAGAGTAAAAAGAATTTACTCCAGGAGAAGAGGTCACCAGGATGAAAGGTAGAAGAATCTTAAACATCAGCTAGACCAGATGTTGGTAAAGGCAGCCTACTGCTGTTCCTCCATGATGTAGCGGCCTTTGTCTGCTGCACCTCCTCCAGAGTGTTTTTGGCTTAACAGATGTTTATAGGTTCAATATTTTAACATCCATCTATCATAATCTCCTTGCTCCTGGTATACCCATGACACTCTGTTCTGCTGTTCACAAAGGAGTAAGTGATGAAACCTCAGTTTCTATGTAGTCAGTATAAAACCTCCAGTGACTCAGCAAGGCTTTTCACCACAAACCCTCTGCTCAGGAAGCCAGCTGTGTGGAAGGCCCAATGGGTTAACACAGGAAGTTTCTGGAATGGCCTATTGCTCCTTGGTATCATAATCGCTCCGTAAGGGGCTTTGAGCTCATTTTACAGAAGTTGCTATTCTACTGCAACTGGCATGTATGAATATAACATTTCCATTGGAAGCAACTGACACTGTACTGCTACTGAAGTCATATCATCCCACATATTTATACTAACAAAATATATGATATAAAAATTATATAACAGGATGTAAATCAGGCATTCCTGACACACTTTTAAAGCAGTGACATAATCTTATTTCACTACTCGTTTTGTAAACTAAAGCTAATATACTCTGACGTGTAAAAATCCCATGTTCTGTGAAGCTTCCCACCCTAAAATCCTGGCAGATGAAAACACTGCTATGTCTGTAAGAAAACTGAAATTAACACTCTCATATTTCTTTTCTCTAAGATACCTTGCTAAGGTAGATAATAGAATATATTTGCTATATCCATAGCTCCGACACAAAGTTCTATTTTAGAATTTAACACTACTTCTGCAAATGTTTTACATAGAACACTATTTTTTCTCAGTTTCAGCTTGATCATGAAAAACATACAAAATAAGCAGTACTTGTTGCACATTTAAAACATAAAAGAACTTTTCAAAGCATGCTTGCAGGCAGAGAGCTACGTATTTATGATTTTACACCCTCTCTCAAATATTATTATAACATAATGATAAACCTATTTATAATATCCAAGACAAATTTATTGTGTCAATCCCACTAAACTTAACCCTTTTGCATCCTCTTGAATCAAAACCTTCATCTCCCTGATGGGTCATAGGAAAAAAAAAAAAAGCTAAAATTAATAAAGATGGTATGTAGATATCTGAAAAAATATAAACCAGACTAAAAAGCTGTGGTGAATACTTAAGCCGGTCATATAGAGAAAAGGCAAATAACTTCAAATCCTCCATCAAAGTTCTTTTCATCCAAGTGCTGTAAGTGGTTGATTACTTAGTATTCTAGACATGAAGACAAAATATCAAACACAAGTCTTTGGTGACTTAGTATCCCATCCCTAAATTGAAACAAAGACTCCTCAAAAGCAAGACAAACTTCTAAAATGTGGAACTTATTTGTTATTTGTCCTTCTGAAATTTTAGTAAAATCTACTGAATCCTTTAGTTGTATCTTTTTTTCAGGCAAATGCAGTTATCAGGACCTGACTATTCCACAAAATGTCAAATAAATGAAGGTAATATAGAGGACTTTTTGCCAGTGCTTTAGCTAGTTGTTAGACTTCAGTAGCCTTTAGAGACCATTAAGTACCCTTTGGCTAATTGGCCAATGGTAGATTAATCCTCTTTTTATTCCAGCAGCACTATTTTAACACCCTTTGCACTCTGTCAGTGTAGTATCTGAATGACAAAATAATATTGTGCATGAATAATAAGCAGAAAAGTTAAATTAACATTTCATGTTTCACATGCCATACCTGTGTGTCAGGGAAAAGTACCCTCTTTTAAAGCCACTGACATTCAACTTTTTTAAACAATCGCGTGTTGACACCTTACTGAAGTGAATCTTCCTAATTACTGCTAATTGCCTATCAAGGAAAAAAAAATCCTTTCCTTGAAGTGCAGTTGTCTAGTATAGATGAACACAGCTCCAAAGTGCATGGTAAAGACAGGCATGACACTTGAGGTGTGCTACATTATTATGAGGTCATACTAAATATGGTTTGCAGTGAACAAAGCAGCTTTTAAGGATGTTTAAGGTACTGAAAATGTCAATCTCTCATGAAGTGTTTAAATTAGTTCCCCAAAGAGAAATACAGACATTAACCAGTAGATAGGAGGTACATTCCTTATCTCAGGTATTTTACTAAAGAAAAACAGTTGTCCTATTGATAGTGGTAACACAATTGCAGTTCATCTACTTTATAACAGCAATATTTACATTGGAATTGCCCTTTCACACATACAAATTACAAATTCAGCTGTTATTGGACAAGCATTTGCAATCACTAACAATGACTCCTAGACTCAAAGATTTTGAGTGTCTTCTTAAACATGTACTAATACTGACCAATCATCATTTATAAAGGGCAATTTGCTGTATAACACTTCATAAACAAAGGTTTTACCTGCAATTTTAATTCAGGAACTTACAGTTAATCTACAGCTAAATTTATTCTACAACTTATAAAAGCCTAGCATTGCACCATCTGGCTACAGCAACCTATTAAATAATACAAAAAGAAAATCAGTGGAATCTGTCCATACTGGTTCTTTTAGAATTTTAGTTTGTTTCTCTCTTTTTGTAAATACTAATAATATCACATAGATCAAGAGCAGAAAACAACTATATTTTAGAGAAACTTACAACACTCATACTGAAATGAATTTGAGTAATATATTCTGGGCCCCATTCACCAAGAAATTAACTGCTTCTATAACAAGAGACAAGTCTGAGTACAGAACTGTGCATTGTGCAACCAATGATTTTTCAAATAAGTTATAGAAAATAAGAAAAAAACTTAGTAACAATATAAATCACAATTTTTAAGATTATGAAAATGCTTCTGATATACATCATCTGTATAATGATTACACCAATTCAAAGATAAAGGTCTTGTCCTGCAGCAATTCTATTTTAGCCTTCATTCTCTATTATTTTCATTTCATACCTCTCTACAAGTAAACACTGCCGTATCCCATGTCTAATTTCTGTACATATTAAGAACACTATCCTGCTTTCATACTAAAGCAGATGTTGCACTCCATCTGTCCTTGCAAATTTCAAGGGAATATAGGGACTATTAACTATTTATTTAACAGCACTTATACAAGTAGTTTCATAATGATCAATTATACGATCACAACTACATGATTTAATTTTTGTTATGATTGATTTCCCAATACGGAGATGTAAACTGACAAAACATACAGATGTGCAGAACACCGTCTGCAAATCCTTAATATTTCCACAGAAAAATTACAGACCTTGAAGAAATCAATATTTATTAAAAATAAAAAATATTCATTATTTCAGTATATACTAAATTGGACTTATTTGAAGTATTAATATCTGTCAGACATAACACAGCACATTAAAATGTTTCACTACAAATAAATTAAAAATGAAAATACAGCTGGAGACATTTCATGACACTTTGTCCTGTTTGAAAGTATCTGAGTATGGCCAGCCAGTTGTGAAGACGTGGCATAAACAAAAGCAATGTTTTCATGTTTCCACCACTGTTATTTGAATAAATACTAATAAATATTAGTATCACAACACCTAGCACGCCCATGCACATTAAGTATTGCTATATACAAGGAAAGATTTCCACCTGATGCATAAAATTTGCCCTAAGATTTCCATGGCTTTATACTTACTAGGGAATTTTTAATGTAAGACATTGTATCCATGTGATCTTTTGTAGTTAGGACCAGGTTTTACTGCATGGGGTTTTTTTTGGTTGTTTGTTTGTTTGGTTGGGGTTTTTTGTTTCGTTTGTTTGTTTGTTTGTTAATTTTTTTAGGACTACACCGTATTTATCAGATTTCCTCCAAACATGAGAGTTGGGGCAAACTCTTAAAGCTTGAATTTGAATTTTTCATCTAGGGTCAGGGATAGTGCTTGCCATATTCCCCCTGCTTAATCTTAACACATCTAAGCACTGCAAATGAACTGCTTGCATGAGAGCCAGTCAGGGAATTTCACAATCCCTACAACTCATTACAAATTTAACAGCAGCAATACTAAGTATTCATATGTTTCAGATAACACATACAAATATGCTGCACTAAAACTCATTGGGGGAAAAAATTAATAATGGTTCCATCTGTTTTCCATATAACTCACATAAAATAGAGAGAAACCAAAATGAAAATGCTATTTTAAAGATGGTGTTTAAACTTTCTTTTGATTTACCCAGTTAGTTCCAAAGCATACAGCTTTATATCTTTAGAAACTCAAGTTATTTTTAAGAGAATATGTAACAAAAAAAGAAACAAAATAACTGAAAGAATGGTGAAATATTAATTTAACCTCTCCTCATTTCCATGTGTTTTAGAGAGTGTACCATTTTCTACTGAACTATTTCTGCATTTCTAATGGAAGTGAGCAGGAAATCTGTGCTTGTAGGGAAAGCTGTTCCATCTCCCATATTACTCTTTATATATTATTTTCTTTGGCTCAATTTTCACACTTTCAACTGTTAAAGACTCTTCCATCCTACTTTGAGGAAGCGATGTAATTACTTCAAAATAATAATTACTAAAATGTATGTAGGCTATCGGCATTCTCAGAAATTAGTTCCAATATTCAAGGAACAAAATTGATAAAGATAGCTCTATGCTTAATTTGGTTCAGTTTTTTAAGTATCTCATTTTCAGCCACTTCAGAAATCAAAAAAAGCACAAAAAATGTCCTCAGAAGGTCTTCTCATTTCTTTTTAAAGCAAAACATTTTAAATACAAACTGTATTAACAAACTTAGGTAATGGAAAAGTTCAATGTTCTCACAGAGAATGAGAAACATCGACAACAAAGAATTGCAGGGAAAAAACTGTTAAGTACCTGGAAGGAATTCTTCTAATCACACAAAAGTGATATTATACAAATATTTATTTATTATTTACATTTCTGTAAAAGAAAACAATGACATTGCTAGCCACTTCTGAGAGGTATGAGAAAGCTGATGACAGACATTGCGGGGAGGATGAAAAGACAGGAATATTTTTCAAAATAATGAACTGCATTTAAAAATTACCACTAAAATATACTTCATATAAATTAAATTGGTAATTCATCCCTGGATTCTTGTAAATGAACCCCCACAGTCTTATCTTTAATTTGTAATTTATGTTATCATAAGAACCCTTGCTAAAATTACAAGCATAAATGAACAGTTTAGGGTAAAACACTCTTTAAATTACTATGTTATTTATATACTATTTATACCTATTTAATATCTGAAGAGATCATCACAAGAAAAAGCCATGTTTTCAGTCCAATGTATAAAGTGAAATATACTTTCCCTTTATCTCGATTATCATCAATATTATGACTCACTTGAGCAATTTATTATTTTCACATATATGAACAGTTTGAGGACAACACTGCAATTCTAAATCCCAGCTTGAATGAGACCTACAGCTGCTGAGTAGTTCCCTCATTCTCTTCTACTGGTTTTACCAAGATAAGGGTATAGACAAAATCACCCATTTTGTGTGCACAATACCATAAAGACCACAGGAAGACATTTCAATCCAAAAATAAAGAGAATATCCTGTGCGCTGTTCAGCCACCAAAGGGTAGATGCTTTCCCAGTGTCTGTGAATCCTGTGAGAGGTGCTGTGGCTATGGCTGCTCACACAGTCTCCAGTGATACTGCTGAGAAAGGAAATGAAGGTCTTGGCACATCAGGTATCAAGAGGAGAATGGAGTGAATCAAAGTAAACCTGAGCATGATGCAACCCATGGGAACAGTCCATGACTACCTCATTAATTCCCAATTAAACCTTAGGAGAGCAAATCAGACCATGCTAAACATTAGTAAGAAGCCTTCCACCTCCTCTAGCAGTTATGGAGCCCATAGGGTTCAGGCACTTCAGGCAAACCAGCATCTTGTCAAAACTAAAAAATTCTTCCCTTGGATTATAAGGACAGTAAGAGTGTCTGGCTTTGGTAGGGATTCCATAGAATCCCAGGAACCAGCACGCATTTTCTACAACAAGGAGGAGTCTAAGACAGAGAATAATTAAGACAATCCCAAAGAGGAAAAGTTTTATATATATATATATAATTTTTTTAAAAGGAATCTCAGGTGTAGTTCCCTTGTCTCAAAAGTGTTTGAGTTGTAACACTTTTTTTATTATTGTAGAAGATGTCTTATCTCTAGACTCCCATTCTTTCATTCCTAGAAAGACCAAAAAAACACACCCCCCCAAAAAAAACCCCTAAAACAAAACAACAACAAAAAACCCCTAACACCACACCAAAAAAACTAACAAAAACCCCCAGAAACCGCCAACAAAAAAAAAAACAACTTTAAGAAGGTTTATGCATCATCCTTGGTAAAGTGATAAGAATGTCTTGTACTCCTGGCTATAGATGTTTTGAAGTTTCTTCCTGTAGTGCAGGGGAGGAGCCAAGACAACAGAGCACCAGCATTAACTTTGAACACACCAGTTTAAACGGTGGATCGGGGAAATGAGAAAATCGGAGTAAGATGCAAGCTCTAAGAAAAATGCCAATTCCTTTCGTGCAATATAATCTAGACAAAGAAGTCTCACTGTGTGACAGGTAAGATAATAGGGTCAAACAGGAAACTGGTGCTTTGCAGACCTATAAGTGCGGAAATGGTGAAGGTGAAAATTCCTCTTCTGAAATCCAGAGGAGTCTTGAAGAACTCTTGTTTAGGAAGGACAAGATGTGGGAGCTGTTATGGTCCCCCTTCCTGACCACTGATAAATCTTACTAGAAACCAAAGAGTAATAAAATGCATGGTGCAAAAGGAGGACTTGGAGTCCAAGGAATAAGACTTTTCAAGGACTAGCTTCTATATTCATTGTTAGAACTCTTCTCTATGAAGGTATCTTTCCTATGTTAGCTATCTTCAAACAAACAAGCAAACAAACAAAACCCAAAAAAACCCCTTCCATTTGAGAATGAGGACAAAAAATTAATTGCTAAATAAAAAAGAATACATTAAGATGTCAGGAATACATTAAACACAGCACATGTACCTAACAGTATAGGGAAATTATTTCTGAAAATTTTGATTTAAATGCAGAGAAGATTCTCCTGGCAGTCATCTTCAGTGTCCTCAGAGAGAAAATGTGCATTACATATAAGTGGTCCTTCTTGAGAAATTGAATCCGTTCTCTTTAAAGGATACGGAAGCACAAACTAACCACTAATTTTAAATAGCCTTTTATCCATGGAAAGGTGGGTATTACACTCCTTCAGTCTTTACCATTAATCTGTTACTATTTTCTAGGTTTAATTAGTTACAGACCTTCAATCTTTCCTCATTGTTGTTATGTTCAAAACTTACTGAATTCTTGCTCCTTTCTTCCAATATGTGTTTTGTGTGTGGTGCCAAACCAAGGCACAGTATTACACAGAGTACCTTGACATTGCTAAGTAGAAAAAGAAATGTCCTCTGTGAAATTCTCTGCAAAAAATAATCCCTGACAAGTTAGCAATGGTTCTGCTTTGAAGAGCAGATAGTTTGACAAGATAGTGGCCCTCATGCTATGAAGTACCACCTTTGTGTTCCTAAGAAACACACACAATGGTATTTGTTCAGCCTGTGGATCTTTGCAAAATCAACACACATATCCACAAGACAAAATAAATCCCACAAACCAAAACAAAACCCCAAGCAAACAAAAAAGCCACAACCCAATCCAAAAAACAGCCAACTACTATTTTGACTTTTCCCACAACTTGCTGAGTTTTCCTTATGGTGGATTTTAAAAGTGGTAATCTTGTAAAGGGAAGGATAACATGTAAAAATTAAGGCATCATATACGCCTGCACTTTTTTCATGATCAACAGAAACAACTTCTCCCCTCTAGATTTAATGCTTATGTACAAATGTTGGGAAAACATTTGAAAAATCAGTTATCAAGAGCATCTCTGTGGTCATTCACAAGTGCTTTTTCAATTAAATCTTGATTTTGTCCTTTGGGATTCAAACTACAGAATTATTTTTGAAAAATTAAAGAAAATCCTTACTAGCTTTGGAAAAAAATCCCAAGGCAGCCTAACTCAGAACTTTCATTCAAGAAAACCTCTTCCTTCTTACTTTAACTAATAACTGATTTTTAAATTAAATACAAGAAGACTTTAAAAAGATTTTAATTGAAATTTAAAATTGAAAATAATATTAGCAAATATAATTTATTTTTCTTCATGACTAACTTTAAAATTGTTACTATTATAATTGCTTTGGAAAAAAAAAATGCAAATTAAGAACTTCACCTTTTTGTGTCTTTTTTATACCTGAAAACGTTTTTTTAAACTGAAGCACCATCTATAAAAATGTCTAGAAAAGTGATAAATAGAGGAATATTACATGGAAGTTTGAGGTTTTGTTACATACCTTACTTTTCAGTATCGTTAAATGCCCTGCTTCTGCTACTAGCAAAAATGTGCAGCCATTCTCAATCATATTCATAAAGAAAGAAAATATGTAATTATCAATATTATGACCGTAGAGACTGTCACACAACCTTTCCGACCACTATTACTTAATGAGATCTTACTGACATGAATTGCCACACATGTCTAAATAAAGTAGGGAAAAATAAATTTCTTTAGAAAATCTAAGTAGAGTTTCCTGCTTGCAGCTGTACAGGAATCATCCACTTGCTACAAAGAAAAAAAATTACACACTCGCAATGCTTAGATCACTTTCACTGATTTAAAATCTTGTTCTCCCAAGTGACTCAAAAATCTGAGAAAACCAGCAGTATGACTACACTGCACAGGGTGTTCCTCGTGATAACCATACTTTCTTCACGCCTAATACAAAACACAGACATTGTTTTAACAAACACCACTTGGCTGACCTAGAAGATAGGATGAACGAATAAGAGAGTCACGTCCAATTCCTCACGGATTCTCAGCTTGAATCCTGGATTTTGCACAGTTTACCTTATGAACATGATCCGTGTGACATTTCACAAATTCCTGGATAAATGTTGCTACACTCTGCCAGCAGAGAGACTGGCTGTGTCATACACAGATCAATAATAGCACTGTATTTCATCAGCCTCAAAATCAAAAGTGCTTCATCTGGCAAAAGCCATGGCCCTTAAGGATCTGACATATATAAAATGAATACTGTACACAAGATGTCTACTACAAAAGCTGCTAGTGTAAAGACAAGTCTAGAGACACACAGTTGAGTATATGTAAATAGGAAAATATGTATTTGTATATACAAAGAAGTTTTTAACTCCTATTTATGAAGAGTGTCACAAATAACACAAAGCAGCAACTGAATAACAGAAATTAAACTAAACTTTTATGATGCCTGACAGAAATATAAAAAACACGTGAAAATACAATATTCACAGTCTTTGGAGGAATTCTGAAGAAAATAAAAGGACATTTTGAACTGTACACAGCAGTATCTATGACAGCGGGCTGCAATAAAATGCACGCTAAGCTATATATAATGCATTCTGATAAAAATTATGTTCATTGAAAATATGCTTTTATCTTCTTCAGAGTAACTACTCAAAATAGAAGTCTTGGGAATGTCAATCACTGTATACTACCTGTAGCTTCAGTCCTCAATATAGGCTTTCCTAAAGTAACAACAGAAATTTATGACTCCTACAACTGACTTTCTCATATCTAACTTAGTACTATGGTTATAGAGATTGTAAAATTTTCAAATAAGTGCAGCACCTGTAGATTTTTAGTTGAAATTACTTTCTATTATAATGTCTCTCCCTTATTTCCCTCATTTCTCTCATAGGAAATTTAGTTGCTTTTTTTTTTTTTTCCTGCCAAAGTTTATATTGCAAATACTTTGGAAATTAAGTATTTTTATGTTTTGAAGCCAAACCTTTACCAAAATTTCTCAGCTGGAGTACTTTGTCATGATATTAAAAAAAAAAAAAAAAAAAAAAAAAAAAAAAAAAAAAAAAAAAATTAAAACTGTCTCTATGCCCCCAATTCAAATGAAAAGCTTTTTCCTTAAAAAATGTCATGATGTCATGACTACCTCACTAAAAACATATTTCCTTATGCTTAATCCTCCTGGTAAAATGTGAAGCAAATTAAAAAAAAAATTTAAAAAATCACACTTTAAAAAAATCATAGTTTTTCTTTTCTTTTCTGCGTTTTATTTTACCAGTTTACATACTACCTAAATCAAATAGCTTGAATCTTCTCTCAGCTCTGCAATCAGCAACATTTAAAGTGTTTTACAGGACTAACATAATCCTAAATTCTGTGTACATAACACACAAAAGCCATTTTTCCTTCTCTGCATATTTTCTGCTTAAGACTAATGATCTTTAAATGCTCCTGTTGCACACCATGGAACTGGCATTTCCTTTGGGTTACTTCCTTCACTTCAATACCCATCTTCCCTGTGCCGTGACTTTATATATGTACATTTTCAGTGGTTATGGCTTCCTCCTCTGCCTCAGACAGAATTTCTCTTCCTCAGAACCTGATGTTTGAACGCTCCTGCTTAGCTTCAGGTAGATCCTTAAAAACAAGTGGTTTGACTTATCTTAAATTTATCATCCATGTTTACATCTCTTTTCTGCAGCACTAAACTCATTTTAGCATTAATTTAAAAAATACTGTTGCCCAGCTGAGCTCTATGACGTAAATGCACTTCTATTGCTGCTTTGCACGAGTGAACAGTGTTCCTGAAGTCGAGAATTTACCTTTCTGTTCATACTTCCCATCAATTAAGCTCATGCCATCAAATAAATGCTTTCTTTCTGTTACTTTTTCATGCATCCTACAGACCCAACATTTTTTTCATTCCTTTAACAAAGAATCTGCCTACAGCTACTCAAAAGCAGCTGATTTCTCTCTAATTCTTCCTTTTTAGATTAGTCGACCAATATCACTACAGTTGTCTGACTCCAACTGACAATACTGAATTACAGTCAGATAAAAATTACAGATCTCATATCTGGTAGGTTTCTCTCTCTGCTATTTTTTCAATCTTCCTTTGCTAGACTGAGGACTCTACAAGACTTCTTTTTCTTGGATATTTAAACTTGAGTTACCTGTCAATCTGGTCTCTGAAAACCTTACATTGTTTTCTGAAAGACTGTATTTTCAAATCCTTCTCTTTAGTCTTCAAATGTTTTTTAAATTAATTTAATTTCCTTCTTGGAATCTGTGTATTAGAACTACACACACTAGTCAAACACTAGTCAAATTATGCTAGTAGAAGAAAATATTCTTTCTGCTCCTCTTGTACAGACTCCAGTTTACACAGATGAGGACTGTATTTTTTAAAATGGCAATGGGAGTTCATGCTCAGCATTACCTCCTAGGACTCTCATTTTTCTTTAGAGTCCCTGGTTCCCGGGAGACAGCCATTCAGCCTCACTCAATGTGAGACTCAACCAATGTACTGGTTTTCATTATGATGTAGTGATTTGCTCATTAAAAACACTGTGAGATCATAACAATGCATACTCTTCAATCAGACTCTGGTGGATGATTGAAAGCTTAAGAGTAGTTGTCAATGACTGAAGATATCCTATTGCACTGGCTTGGATTTTTTGTGTTGCCACTAATTTTTAAAAAATGATTGAAAGATTTTACTTCTAAAACAAAAAGCAAAAGATGGTAATTTATTTCACAGTATATCCAGATAAAATAGATATGTAAGGTGCAAACCATTATTCTGGTAAAAAAAAAATAATGTTATCATTCATGTGAAGGATCAACTGAAAAATTAATTTCAGGTATGTGAGATTCTGAGTTAGTGAAAATGATTAAGTGCCACTTATATGCACAAATTTAACCTTAAGGCATGAATTAAGACATTGCATCTACATTGTGTTCCATGTAACAATGCTTTCCTCCAATCCAAACACTATGTAAAACCATGTATGCTGGAGACAATTTTTGAAATTTTATTTAATATTTACATTTCAATAAGCAATGTTTACCCTGCTAGGTCTGGAACAATAGGAGTCTTTCTCTTATGAACACATACACTGGGAGTGTGTTTTGAGCTTTTAACTATATACTGTGCCTGCAAAGATATTATTTCAAGACACATATAAACAAGGGTAAAAGCAGTGTGATATCAGAAGGAAAAGCCAGAATTTCTCAATCTAATTTTGAGAAAACATCAGTCTTATGCTGATACATAGTTTAGTTCAATTATCAAGTAAACCTCTACTGTCTTAGATTGCATTTGCAAACTCTGGAAAGGTCAACAGTATATCCTGATATATCCTGGTTTATCATAGCTTTATCCCTTCTGGTTCACCTTTCAACTTTGTTGCATTTTAAGAAAAACTAGAATGGAAAACTTGTTGGTTTGATTTTTAAGTATTTTTGAGAAACCTTGTTTACTTCTTTTGGAGTATTGGACCCAAAGATTACAGTTCCCGTAAATTAACCTAAACTACTCTTCTTAAAAGTAGTTAGGACAAGATTATCTATATGGTTCTAAAGAAGGAGAGAGAAATCATGATTCTCCTAATGTTTTTGGGAAGAGACTTTTCCTAAACAGCTTCACAGCGTTCTTTGTTTGTTCCATTACAATCTGTGCTGAAGGTGACAGCCATAGAAATGATTTTGAATCAAGTTTGTCCAAAGTATTAAATATGATGTCTATATAGCTTTTATTTTTAAGATAGATACAAGTAAGAGGTTCCAGACTTAACCTGGCCTTGTAAGAATGGAAAGGGCCATTGTTTAACAGAGCAGAAGCAATTTCAATTCTTATCAGATAATTTTTTATATATTAAAATATGTGGTCATTATCAGCATCTCTGCTTTTACTTTCTTTTACTACTTATATACATGAAAGTCAGAATTCCTGCATATGCTACTGATGTAGCAATAACTTTCTGCAAAATTTCTTTGTACAAATTACTATTTATGTTTAACTTAAAGTCTTCCAAATTTCAATTCTTTTAAAACTTTTAATAAAATTTAATCATTCCGATCTTCTGTAGATATCATTAAAATTATCTAATGTACATAATGAGAAATATCTTTTCATGCTACCAAAGAAGTAAATCCAACACTCAACTTAGAAGAGGTGACACTAAATATAGAATTTCCTTCATGAACTTAATAAAAATACACAAATGCTCTGGAGTACATTCATGTAAGAGATTTCAAATGCATAAAACCAGGACACTTATAAAAGTGTTTTGACAGGAAATAACTGGATGGGTTTACAACCATTTCTAATTGGACGACATTTATCTAGAAAGCCCACAAAACCTGCCCAAGTAATTACACAATTGCTGGAATGAACAAAAAGTGAGGAAATTTCAAAAGCAGTTTTAGCTACTGCAGGATACACACAGCACTCAGTTCATCTTTTCAAATTTATTCCTAAAATTTACTTTAAGGAAACCACAAATGTTGTGGCAGGTGGAGGTAGAGGAGTGCTGCAACCTCCAGGAAGTGTCTCCGACTGGGGAGTCACCGGGGGGCACAGGCACATACACTCCTATATGCTCACACACACACCATCAGTTGTAATTGCTTGGCAGCAAAGAAAAAGGGAAGGGTCTTCGTCTGGAATTCCACAGACAGACTTTAATCCAACTGCACATGAAGGTGGCCAGGGACGAAGCCAGGGCACAAATGGGGGCACCACGGTTTATATATGGAGTAGTGGGGGCGGAGTTGAGAACGGGGTCCAATGGGTGAAGGAGAAAGTGGAGCAGAGGTGGGGTAAGAAATGAGGAGACCCAATAGGGAAACAGTGGCAGAACAGGGGCAGAGGATTGCACCAAACACGAACCAATGGGGCTTTGAGCAAGGGAGAACATTCTAGTGAAGAGACATATAAGGGAGAAAAAAGGTGCTGAGGCCAATGGGCCAGCTGGGGAACAAGAACTGGGGTACATTGGCATAACAGTCAAAGAACTCTGGGAGGAGGCTCCTTTTCCTCACCCTGACCTGAAGAGACTTGTCTGACCTAGGGAGCGTCCCTCCAAGGTACCATTCTGTATTCCGGTTTAGGAGATGTGCTGGCCTCCATACACAAACATACAGAAATTGTTGTATATGTATTATATATAATTGTTATATTAACTGTGATGATATATCTTTAAAGAGTGAAAAATCCTTCACGAAAACCGAGATCTTTGCATAAAATAATAGTTCAGTCAATAATTTCCAATGTATCTAAAATTATCATCAGCTTCTTCTTTGTTTCAGTGCAACTGAATAATACTAAATTGGCTGATTTACTTTTATTTGGATATCATAAGAGGAGTGAAGCTGTGATGCTGGTTTTGCAGATGCAACACTGAATTCTGGCCAGTCCTTTGATACACTGAGGCATAAAAGAAGGTCAAGAGAACATGTAAAGAAAGCCACAACCTTTAAAGAATAAAAAGCTTTCTTTAGCACTTTACTTTTCTGCTTTTCATGCTCATACCTTTCTATGCTTGAGGTAATCTACTAGATAAACATCTATGAGCTCAGGGGGAAAGAGTTCCCTTAAAATTCAAAGAAAAGTGAAAATCAAATAGCTAAAATAAAGTTTGGAGATATATTTAAAATGCCATTAGAAACGAAGGGTAGAATCTTGGTCAGATTTAAAATATGCTTCTAAAAAAATTAAAAGTTTCTTCCCATTTCAGCAAAAGTATAGTGATAAATATGCAAAAAAACTAGAATGTGTCAGCATTTGACTGGTTGACTTGTTCTTATTCTGAGATTCAAGTTTCCTGCTGAAGTAGACTTATGCAGGCACTTTGCAATTGCCCACAGTATTCCATGAAGAAATGCAGCTTTCCTGTGATACCTGAGAAACACTGGACAACCGTAGATGCAAAAGTATGATACATCTGACCAGTGTACCTCTGAACATTCTTGATATGAATAAGAGAAGCATTAGTGACTTAAACTGCTTTTGATTTTAATTTCTTATTCAATATATTGTCTGGATTTTTGCCACAAGAATGACATTGCATAAAACTAATTATTATTAATAATAACTTATTATTACTGTGTTGTATGCAATAAATACACTTTTCTTATAAGCACTCAATGACAGAAATAAGTAGAGGGAAAGACTAAACCTTAGAAAAAAGATCCTGAATTTTTCCAACTATTTCTTTTAAATGCTTTTCTTAGAAACTAAGAAAATAATAAATACCATTGCTTCCACATTAAGTATCTGCTCCAGCTGTGATTTCTATATACCAATAACAAAACGTAACTACTGCACTTCTGTACAGATGGTCTTGACTCAGTGTTACTGTGAATCCTTAGAGAATGCAAGTGTTGATTCTCACATGTGCAGTCACTTCAGAGCCATTTTTTTAAATATGCAAGGAATTGCTTTTGCAGAAATGAAACAAAGCCAGACACCTACATTACTAAAAAGCATTTATAAGGTCAAAAAAACCCAGAACTTAAATCCAGAATTCTGAATTGTTAAGAGCAGACAAATATACTCCTACATAAATGTCTGTGTGGATTTTCAAGAAAAATACACAAAACCATACATGTATATATTCTGAAAATCAACAGATGCTAGACAGTCCTTTGGTTGCATGAACTGTAATATCTTTCTCAAAATGAACATCTGGAATATTTAAATCTTAACTCTAGAGTCCATCTTCTAGAGTCCCTGGAGACTATAATGAAGGACTGACTGCACAAACATCTGTCCTTGTCTGCTAAAGGATTTATTTTCTCAGATAAATCCAGGCAAAATGGCACCTTGTCCAAGCCATGATGTTAATGTTTACAGTTGCTAGACTGCTAAACTTACCTTAACCTAGGACCAAAAGTTCACTATTAATGTAAGTTTACTCAGAACTTTATGGTTATGGCAGTGAGCCATAGATATTTATTTCTGGATATTATTAATTTTACCACTCTTGAAGTATTTAAAATTTTCTCCAAATCCAGAGATTGTGTCAAACTTTTATTTTTCCATGGCTTGACTGCTTTTTACCTTCTACCTCTCAAGAAAATTCTAAAATCTGAAGTAACAAAAGTATTAACAAAAAACTTTAACAAACATTATTTCCCTTGCAGTATTTTAAAACTTCACTTCTAGATAGTATTTCTTACCAAAAAAACACCAACCCATACAAGTCCCCTACACAACTGTGCTTCAGAACCATTAGATCTGTCTGAATCAGGGTTCTCTCTCTAAAGCATGAGTGTACCCTGCCGTGACTGCGTAGGTTCTTTACCTCCTTAATTTTCACTTGGCAAGTAGCCCAAGCCTCTGCTTTAAATTTCCCACTTGGTAGTGCTAGTATGGCACCTGAAGAGTAATTAGTTGTAAGAAAGGGAATTTGAATCGTTTGCTGAGAAGGAAAAAAATGTGCATGCCTAATAAAGATTTTTCCTTGAGCACCTGAAACACCCTTTATTTATTTTTGCTTAGAATGCACCACCCTTTAAATAGACCAGCAACCATTTTTGTTAAAACCTTCCAGATAAACTCAGTGACAGAAAACCAGTTTGGTTTTAAAGCCAAGCTATTTTTATTTTAGTCAGTTTTTTCCATTACAGCAGCTTTTATTGCCACATAAATTTTGTTCCCCCCCACTTTTTTTTTTACCAGTTCCCTGATAACGGCATTTTCTATTTTACTTCTCATATTGGTCTTCCATGGACACCCAAGGAGTAGTCTTCTAGGAAGGTAAATCATGAAGACGTGTGAGAAATCAGAACATTTTAGCTAAGTTAGATATATAGTTCCCTGTGAAGTTTATATTATAAAACTTTATATTATGATACTGTTTGCAAGATAGGCAGACCTTCATTGGTTCCAATGATCTTGGAAACTCTTTTTAAACAATTCACTACACATATATAGTTATGCAAAATGAGTAACAGAAATGAAGTTTTCCCTCCTCTAGAAATTAGCAGTTCCCTAGTCCTAAGAAAGTGAAAAGTGCTGCTCCTGATACTGCTTCTGCCTTCTGTGCAAAGACAAAAACACAGAGAAGTTTGAGGGGGAGGGGATTTGATTTCTTTTTTAATGTCTGCCTCCTTCCAGCAAGTCCATCTGTTGTAGAACTATAATTCTGGAAGCAGGATGTATGTGTGACCAACAGGAGACAATTACTGCATAAGTGTTTGTTGATTCAGCTCTATAAAGGGTAGGCCAATCACTACAGTATGAACAGAAAAGAATTCCAACAGAGGAGCTGCATATAAATTAACACAAAATACATATATACATGAGAATGGGGAAAACCAGAAAGGAGTAATAGCATGGAAAAGGATTAAGTAGGAATGAAGACTGAAGCAGAGAAGAAAGTTTGTGTCCTTGGGCTGCTAACTAAATACTTTACTAGTCTCTATTTCCATAAATTTTATTGTCTTTTCACTTTAACAGAGAAAGATGGGATTAAATAGATATGGAATTGGTCTGAGCCCCCTTTGGAAGAAAACTCTAGTTGTTTTGGGGTGTTCCTCTTCACAGAAGAACAGGTACTAGCTCTGGACTGATCAGATTATCAGGAAGGTTTGCAAATCACAGGCTAGAAGTAAAACTTATCTCACTCATTTGAATACATGTAAAATATCAGCATGAGGACCACTTTATTTTCAAAAGGATAAATGAATTGCATTGATACCCTAGCCTCAATACCATTGGTACGTAATAACTGGCCCACACAAAGCATGGTAATATATAATATTTCATAATTTTGACTATAATAAATTCAAATACAAAAATGAATGTTATCAAAATCTCACAGAATTGCAGTAGAATTAAGGTAAACATTGCAAGACACTATAATAAAAAGTACTTGACCTCTATGGTCAGTTTATTAACTTGAAGTCTCTGATCAGCCAAATGTAGCTGACTTGTTAATTTTTCATTCCTTTCTTTAAAATTCTTAATGGAAGCCACTGCTGTCTTATTTTTACTCTATTTTACTCTATAGTAAAACAGCTATCTGCTCTGCAGTGACTTAATTTTTTTCCTGCAGTAGAGTAACAGAGTAGCCCAGTTTCTGAACAGTGACATTTCTCCCTTTTGCTCTGTTCACTGAATGTAAAATGGCTTGTTACTACATGGACAAAATCATCATAAATAATATGATTTATGATTTTGTTTTGGCCCTTCAAAACACTCTTGAAGTCTCTAAAACATTTCTCAGTAAGTAAACTGGTAAATTAACAGGTGACCTTAAAAGCATACAACATATAAAACAATCAACCTATAAACACTCCATGTTGTGCTTTTTCTGAAGTGCCAACAATGCAAAATCAACAAGGACTTAGAAGTTACAGGTGTCTCAAATTTCTGATCAAGATTATCAAAAATAAAGGCTTCAGTGTCTTGCTGACAGGCTGGGTTTTTTTAAGGTCTAAACCAAAATACATTTAATATTTTTTATTGACTATGTTGGCTAAAAGGGGCAAATATGAGTAAAAGGTAATGAAAAACCTCATTTCAGTCATTAGATTCACTAGGTGGGACTTAGTGAAAACTTACTTCAATTGTGTGAAAAGACGCTGTTTGATGGTCATTTATTATATGAGAATTTCACCTTAAAATAATAAGCTAAATAAATAAACTGTCTAAAACTACACATACAAATTCGAACAAACAAATCCTGCATCAGCATATCAGTGGTTTTGTGTAATAATTGGGTATTAAATGCTCAGTGTATATTTAAACACTTTTGATCAGGAATACTGCATCATTTCTCCAATGTTTTAAGTCTTCAGATTGCAATTTCTATGTCATATCATGCAACATATTTCTGGGAATATTAATATCTAAAATAGCTGTTAAGCAAATTCAAAAGAGCAGCACATTCTCTACTAATTGCACTGAACAAACTACTGACATTGAATGACAACTTAGCCATGAATTCTAGATGAGTACAATCAGGACATAATTTGAAAGACCAAGAACTGAGCTCTCAGCAGATGATGAGAAAACAATCCATGCCTGCAGCAAAAAGATGGAAATCTCCACTCTAGGCCACAGCTCTAACAAATGTATGAGTTGTAAGAGAGTTCCAGTAACTTTGCTGTTACTGCACAGGGTATTATATACTCCTACCAGGTGAGGAAAAACTGACCAAGTCCTTGAATCATAAATAGTCTCATCTCCAAACCCCTGCACAGCTCAAGACCTCGAAAATTTCTTCAGCCTCCCTTTGTATGAGAATACAATGACCCAGCAGTAGGGCCCTTAAATCCTCTGTATGGATTCAAGAATGCTGTTAGAATTGGTGCTCCCAACTGTTAATGCTGAACATTTGTGCAATGCTTTCTTCCACACTCACAAACCATGTTTTCAAATCCTTTTCCTGCAACAAGGGAGTTCTGCTGAAGCATATTTAACTGCTTAGAGCTCTCCGGACACTTCCTGAGTCTGCTTCAGTTCCACCAGTCTGTTACAAATGTCTATCAGAATGTATCTATCTTCTCCAATAGGAACAGAGAGTGAATGCAATATAGGCCCTAAAGAAACAGAAGTGGTTGGGCTATACTACCGATCAAGAGAGGACAGAGTCTCCTGGATTCCCTGTCTTGTATGTCCTCACTCAGGAGTAGCAGGATATTAACAGGAGTAGCACACTCTTGTCAGATTTTCATATATATCATGTGCATGTATTCATACTATGTATTGTTATCAACAGACAAATGGGTAAGAATTTTCCCTTTTTTCAGTTTATTTGACAAAAAAGTATTGATGAAATAACACAATCAAGAATATATAACAAGACCAGAAAGTTTGCATTTGCTTTAAAATTTTGGAAAATAGAAAACTTTTTTTTTTCAAACTCTCATATCACCATTCAAAATACTGAATTTCAAACTAGTTATCTAAAAGCAGCAAGTTGTTTAGTGTTTCAGCATTCTGTTTCTTGAACTAAGAAGTAATAATATCTGCTTATGTTTAAAATTCCATGAAGTGATTTATTTGGACAAACACAGGAGGGAAAATCGATTAGACTCTGTTAAAAAGTCCAAGAATGAGTCATCTGTTACAGATTGTATGGAGCCTCTAAAGACCTGGGACACAACCAGCTGGCCCTCTTCTGTGAGAAAACAGCATATAGATGTTAGCAATGAGACAAGCAGTTCAAATCCCAGACAATGAATGTAAATAGGCTAGGAAGTGGCTAAAGGCATACTTTTCTCAAGACAGAATCGCCTGGACACAGAGAGTCAAAAGTATCTTTCTAAGATGGAGCAACTTGTCCAGTGAAAAACAAAAAAACTGAGAGACATTCATGCTTGATTAGTCAGCACACCATTTGGCTAGAAGGGAGGGAGAGAGAGATGCTACTGTCTCCCTGTTATGGGTTAGGTCAGCCTATTCTGTATGGTGCATCTGACTGAGAGAAAGTTTAATAGGATGTCTGTGACATTCTTTGTCTGGACTGTGTGACAGCACCACTACCTTAGAGCAGCTTTACATTTTTAAATCATCTTTTACATTCCTGTCCAAATACTTCTACAGATACATTTAGTTTGTATGGCCAGGTTTTGGCAGTGTGGGAGCTACAGTGCTGGCTTCTGTGCAAAGTTCCCAGAAGCTTCTTCCGTGTCCAGCAAAGTCAATGCCAGCCAGTTCAAAGACAGTTCAAGACCAGGCCAATTAGAAATTACAGCATATCTGTGATAACATACTTAAGAAGGAAAAAAGTGACCATGCAGATGTAACCGTGGTCAGAGAAGAGCAGAGAGAGAATATGTGAGAGGAACAGCTCTGCAGACACCAAGGTCAGTGCAGACGGAGGGACAGCAGGTGCTCCAGCTGCTGGAGCTGAGATTCCCCTGCTGCCCATGTTGCAGACCACGGTGAAGCAGCTGCAGCCCATGGAGGATCACAGGGATGCAGAGATCCACCTGAAGCCTATGGAGGAGACCCAGTCCAGAGCAGGTGGATGCCTGAGATGAAGCTGTGACTCCATGGCAAGCCTGTGCTGGAGCAGGCTTCTGGCAGGGAGCTGCAGACCTGGGGAGAGAGAAGCCCACACCAGAGCAGATTTTCTGGTAGGACTCGTGATCCCATGGGGGACCCGGGCTGGATCAGCCTGTCCTGAAGGACTGCAGCCCATGGAAGAGTGACCCACCTTGCAGCAATTTGTGGAGGACTGTTGCCCATGGGATGGCCTCACATTGGAGAATTTCATGGAGAACTGTCTCCCATGGGAGAAACCCCATGCTGGAGCAGGGGAAGAAGAAGTACTCCCTCCTGAACAGCGGGAGAAAAAACCTGTGATGAACTGACCATAACCCCCATTCCCTGTGTCCCTACACTGGGGAAGAACGTTGAGCTGGGAAGGAGGGAGGCGTAAGGTAAGCTGTATTTAAGGCCGTCTTTTATTTCTCATTACCCTCCTCTGATTTTGTTAGTAAAAAATTAAATTTATATATTTAATTCAAGTTCCTTTTGCCCATGGCAGTACTTGATGAATGATCTCTCTCTCTATCCCTATCTCAGCCCATGAACCCTTCGTTATATTTTCTCCCCTCTGTCCAGCTGTGGAGGGGAATAAACAAGAGGCTTTGGTGGATGCCTGGCATCTAGCCAGGGTCAATCCATGACAGCAGATTTACTGTTCAGAAAATATTCTAAAATATAACGAACCTACCCACTGAATATCTGGAATTAGGCTTTCACTTTTATATTGAGGGTCAAATTAATTAAGAGGGGACAGTAATACTAATATTAAACTCCAAAACTCCACCCAGGAGAACAAAACAAGTTCTATTACATACCTTTTTATTATATTGCTCATTGTAGACTTTCAAAAGAACCACATTGTAGGGCATTTTTTCCTCTTGTCTACTTCTGTCTGACAGTGGATCAATGTTTTGCACTGTCTTTAAAATCACTGTTTCCAAACTTTCAGAAGTTAGTATTTCAGAGTCACTAAAGCAGCACATGCTTGAAAACAACAAAAACAAAACAGACAAGTAAACAAAACAAACAAACCACCAAAATTCAAGCTAAATATTAAATGTTCCAGAGTCAATGCATAAGGACGTTGGAAATAATATAAAATGCAAACAGTAAGTTGACTTATTCAACACACTTTACAAACAAAATAAAGCAAAAATCTATCTCTGAAATGATTTTATCAAGTTCTACTCTGCCAAATGCAATCTCACTCTACAACACAGAGAGACCTGAGACATCACCTGCTTCTTAAAGGCAACTTTTGTGACAATTCACAGAAGTGCAATATTTGATTGTACTTCTAGTTTGTGAATGGCTCATAAACTACTAAACTAACACTTTCCTTCATTTCCACATGTTATAATATAACAAGTAAATGCACAATACTTAATAATATTTCGTTGCAATTGAACTTTTTTTGTAGTGTTGACTGAGACAAAATCAGAAATCATACTTCAGTGGAAGCTCTATTCAGCATCCCTTAGGAATGATCTTAAATTCTGAAAACCTGTTAATCCTTTCACTGAAATTCGTGCCATGCAGACAAACTGGACATGAAACTTTAAATTTTCTTACAATCTTTCCTTAGAATTGCACTCAATGTGCTCCTAACTTCTAGTTTTTCACTGCCTTACCCACATTATCATTTGCTTTCTTATATTCAGGGAAGTCCACTTTAAAACATGAAGTCTTTTATATATCCTTTTCTATAACATCAGTGGCTATTTATCATCATTTGTGTGAGCAGATTTGTAAAGGAATCCCTTGACAGCAGGCTAGTTTGATTTGTTACTTTTTAAACCAAGGTATTTAAAACAATGTAACTGAGTTCAAATTAAGTTACGCCATCATAAAAATCAATGGTTTAGAGATGCAGTTTACTTAACCAGAGAAAAGGCCTCAAACTGATAAAGAAGAGTTCAGGCATAAACATGTTTATACTTTTCAAAACCTGTTCTGACACATTGGTATGTCTTACTGACTGATGAGAACAGAAATCAATGCAGTGGCTTAAGGGGCTGTTGTATAGCCATAGAGCTATTTCTAACTACGTAGACATTTCCCTCACCTGCTTTAAGGAATGTTATATTTAGAAAATGGAAGGCTTGCATTTAGAAACTCAAAGCCAGCTACTAGTGATAAAGAATGGTATTTATTAATAAGCAGAAGAAGAAACTAAATTAAGATACTTCCCTAACTTGTTGAGAATGATACCTTGAAACTTTGCTTTCAAAAATGTTCTACAACAAGAATTCCCTAACCCAACATTTGTACAATTATTAAAAGCAGTATTTACGGCTAGCCACAAGTGAAGCTATGCAATTACTTTTCATTTCAAACTTAAAGTGGAATGACAATGTGCTTGCTCAATTTTTTTCTTAAATAGAACAACATAGCAAATTAAATACTAATTACAACATGCATACATGTTTCCATATGTGCAAACATATATGTTTTCTATTAAAATCAGACCAGCAATATTTAATTATACATAAAAACAAAAAGCTTTACACTAATGATAACAACTGACAAATTACAGGGTTCTTAATTTGTTTTCTCCCTCAAGGTACTGCATTCAGGAACCCCCTATTTTGCATGGGGAGAAGTAGTAGAAAGGCTTCATCTGCCACTTTTGATTTGCTCCGTGTGACACATACAGCCAGCATAAAGCCTATGAAGACAATTTCATTTTCTTCACCCTTTTCCCCATGTTTCCTGTATTTTGGACACATACAGGCTTGAGAAATTTCTTTGCTTGTCTCTTTGAACAAAGTCCTGGAAGACAAGGTGTGTGAACCATTTACCTAGTGGCTTACTGCTGCCTCCTCAAGTATATGGGGATGTAATAAGGAGAAGAAAATATTCTCATTGTTTATATGACGTTTGCCAGTGGAATTTTCTGAGAGCTTTTTGATTCATGAGTGGGACTGTATGTGGCAACTATCACCTTTAAAGAACTAATTTTTAACCATCATTCAATTAAAGTTAGTACAATGACTGCATAAAACATACATGAAATAATTAGACTGGATGGTTCTTAATTTAAAGGATGTTAAACAGCTTGTAGACATCTGCTAGCAAGCTGAAATGGGTCATTCAAAATTTATCTAACTAAATTAAGGGGAAAAAATGTTTTTCCTCCCGGGTCGGCATGTCACAAGATAACTAAACCGACTTACTAGGCTTGCCTGGGAATCCTTAGCTGTCAGTGGTGAATATGCAAAAGGCCAGCAAATTAAATCAACCTGCCAAACTGTCAATTTCAAGCCTCATGACTGCATGAAAATAGCATCACTGGAAGAAATCAAGCATTGCCTTCTTTTGGGTTTCCTGGCACCTATTCAAATACTCATGCAGTTGTGGCTAATTTCGCATGCAAATTTCAGTCAATAAGCTCAGAACAAGACCTCCCAAGATATTTCAAAGGATCTGACAGTATTTTTTTTGAATACCAAATCAACAGTAGTTGAAATTCAATCTTCATTTGCTAGTGTTTTACATATGCACAGTGTCCCCTCTACAGGGCTAAGTTAATGAGAGCCGTACCTGCTTTCACTCACATCCTCCCAGCCGTCCTCACTGAAGTTCTCAAATACATTACTCATAACCTTGATGGACTGTTTGAGAAAAGCTCCATGATGTCCCAAAGAGCTCCTTTTCTTGGCTGTTTTTAATTTAACCTTGGTGCCTGTTATCTTGCAATTACATTGCCCAGAGATTGCCACTGCTTTGGCTTTATCCAGCAAACACTTCTGCTCCTGCACTTGACTCAGCAAATCTTCACTTTCATTTCTCAACCTGTTAGCTTCTGTCACTTGCCTCTTCAAAGAGGCAGCTTCTTTTTCCTTCTCATCAATCACTAACTGAAGTCCTGCTTTTTTTTTTTTTACTTCACAAATCCTCATAAGTAGTGTTTCCAGCTCTGTTTTTTTGTGTGCCTGCATCTTCCCTTTGCACTTTTAAAGATTTTTCAAGTAAATTTTCTCATTCAGTAAGTCTTTATTTACTTTCTTCTGTTTCTTTAATTTCCCTTCAAAATCTTTGAATTTTCTTTCTACTTGTTGTATCTAAAAAAAGCAATTTTGGCATTTACAATATTTCAGCCTGCCTTGAAAAACCCCAAACTATGTTTTCAGATACATTTATTCTATGACAATAATATCACATGAAGAGTAAGGACAAAAGCTATCTGTAGTCCTTAATTTAAAAGTAATTTTAACGCAGTGCAGATGAAAACATTTTAGCTGCAATAATACAGCTGTTGAACAAAGGGCAGATGGTGAAAGAACTTAAAATTCCAGGCAAAATGACACAGAAGTTTAAGTATGCCATGCTAATGAATCTTCTTGATGCATCCTGAGCTCATTACTGATTTAGTTATACATACTAATTGAATTTTAAAAAACATTTTCAGAAGGATTACTGCTTTGAAATATGGACAATTTTGCACTAGCTATCAGAAGCAACAAGTTCTTTCAAGTGTCATAAATACAGAAATAAAATATTAATTTGGTCTTTAAAAAAACCCCAAACAAATCCAAGAAACAGATATCAGAAACTCCGCACCTAAAAAATATGGAAGCTAGTATATGTTTTCTATATACTACAATATGCCAATTAGGCAATTAATTCTACAAATTTCTCACATAAATTTTGAGGAAGCATTCTTCCTATGTTTTTCTTCCAAAGTAATTTGAGATATATGGTTACTGAAGTCCATTAACAATAAACTGATTCTCTATGATGTTCTGGAATATCCACATAAAGGACAATTTCCAGAAGTAAGGGACAATTTTAATTTTAGCAGATACTAAAATTATTATTTAGTCTATGAGATATCCCCAGAACCCTGAAAAAGGCATCAGAGCAGGTTTTGTGCTCAGTAACCACTTACTCCAATACTTGGAGAAATATTCTTGGCTGATTTTGTACAAGCTCAATCCCCACTCTTTCACTAAGGGAAGTGGCAGGGATTGTATGCGTTGTTAGGAAAGACTGTTTTTCTAGGATGCGTTATACTAGCGTGCGCATGGGTAACTTGAACTCCCAACCTTGTAAAATACTGGCCAGTTCCCACATTTGTGGCAATACAAAGTGTCAGAACTATCTTTGACACTGAAAATATCGAAACCATATTATTTCTGTAAGTTTCTACTTATAGGTTTTTACAACAACATTTTGTCAATGCTTTTAAACCAATTTAAAATTTATGAAATGCTTCACAAAGTGGGTACTACAGATATGATTCAGATAAATGAGAGCTCTTGATGTACAGGGCAAATTACGACAAGAGCTGTTCAAATTTCATATGCATTAATGAATTGGATACTGAATTTGTGAGTTTGATAGGAAATCTTTAATATGAAGAGACAATGCATTATGGCTACATAAAGTTATTGGGTGAAATTAGAAATAAAAGGGATTTTTTTCCAAATGCTTTAGTGAAACAAAGGGTTATGATTAAAATCACAGTTTTCACTTTCCACCCCAATGACAATGTGTTAGACCAATATCTTTCTTCAATCACCTTCCTAAACTGAGATCCTGCTACTGTTTTCTCAGTTCTTTAAAGCAACCTTTTGCACTCAGTAGCACTTAAAGTCATGTATGACAGCTGGAAGGAAATAAACAATGAATAGTTTCAACATGTATCCCTAAGGTACCATCATAACACTGTATATCCATAGAGATAAAAATTATGTAGTACCTGGCAAACAAAATTATAGTTCTGAAATATAGATGATAAGCAAGCATAAACTGTGACATTTCAGACGGTAGCATTCATATTATTTCAATTACTCACTCTACCTTAAGATAAATGAATGTGAGCACTTCCTATTCTGTGTGTTATTATTTTAACATGATGTTTGTCATTCAGTAATAACGAGATGACAGCCTTCATTGCCTGACCATATGGCAAGTGTTACAAGTATATGTAATCACATCATCTGCTGTAAATTACCATACTTCCTACAAGTTAATTCACAGATAAAAAATAAATAGACATACCTGAACTGACATTCGAAGTCATAGATTTATGTTTATTCAATTTAAGCATGCTTTTAAAGATTTATAAGTAATTAAACAAATAGTTTTGCAAAATGACAAACAAAAGGCATGATACTATTTGAAGGATCCCTTTTCTTTGCAAGCAAACAAAACATATGGTAAAATACAAGTGAGCCCTCTTAAGTGAACACCTGTTAAACATACTAAACTACTTGTGTATATTACAAATATCAATACAAATACCAACTAGTTAGGAACATCTTGCTACTGTATGAGGCAAAACCTGTAGAATTTTAAGCAGTAAAGATAAAATACTTATCATTATTTGTTAAGCTAGAGAACACTATGTGTATATGGTACTGTCTTGTAAAAAGAGTGATAGACCCACAAATGTAAAAAATATTTGCACATGAAACATTGTGCTAAAATTTAAATACAACAAATGGTGGATTTATCACTATTATGCATCAGATCTATTCTGTAGAGGAGCTCTATGGGGATTAACACCTGTTATTATCTAAAGTTAAATACCCAGCAAAAAAAATTAAGGTTCCTGAAGTTAAGGGGCAAAATGCTAAGTGTATGTTACTTACAATTTAGATAATCTGTTAGCTTTTAACATTATACCCCTAAACACTCTTTTTATTTTCTCTGATGTTACCCATGTTCATCTTACATGACACATTCAGTTATTTCCCTAGAATTAATTTCTGAGCAAAATTTAGTAAAGTGACACTTTTAAATTAGGAAGGAAAATGATGGCTTAAAGTCATGAGTACGGACATTTATGCATACATATATACATATATTTATATTATTCTTATATTAAAATTTTGATCTGTTTGTTGGGGTTGGTATCTTACCTTCTGCAACATCTCATGTGAAACTTCTCTCATATAGCTCTTTGGAATATTACCCTTGATCCCATCATCTTCACCAAGTTTAAAAAGTGACCCTATCAGAAAATAAATAACATCTCTATCATATAATAAATAAAATACATTATGACACCTAGTATTTCATTATAACAATCTGTAGACATTTTAAGGAAATGCATTCTTTACTTCTGTAATTATTTATAATGTGGTCTATGTTCTTGACAAGTTTTTTGGTCAGTTTCTAAAGTGACCTCTCTTCAAAGTGTTCTGTCACATAATTATGAATCCCTCTAGCATCACAGTATGTTTTTTTCAGAGTACAAGCTTTTCAAAGGTACAATAGATCTGCAGGTTAAAGAGTCTGTACTTTCATTCCAATTTTTATTCTTTTACAGACTATTCCCTCTATGCCTTAAAAGCAGAATTCATTGCCGTTTTATCTACACAGTCACTATCAGTTTTGTTCTCTAGGTCTTGTCCCCTGCTAGGAGGATCAGAGTGATTGGTGAACAAAGCAAACAGTAACTGAATTAGGATGGATGAAAACTTTAAACCCTGGTTTTTGTTAAGTTAAAGATCATGTACTTCACTAGATAAAACACACAAATCATTCAACTGAAATAGCATGAAATCATAACAATTAGAAACTGACACAACTAATGACAACCAACACGAATCTAAGCATCACTGTCAAAGACAGTTATCCAATTTAAATACTAAAAATCCCAAGTTAAAAATTAGACTTACTCTTAAAAATATGTTTAGAAGTACCAATACATATGGTCAATCAGAAGTCAAGAGCTTAGCATTCATAAATTGCCCACTGCTCACAGAAATGAGCAATTACATACCTCAGAATGATTTAATCTTAGAATATGAAATATTGCATTTCAGAACAAAAAAAAAATCCCAATACTCTAAAAGCACCACAATATTAGTATTTCTTTTTTGGTCCTTCTTTCTCCCAAATGAACTTAAAGAATTCATCTTAAGGGACAAATATCTGTGCTACATGGTGGAGGTTGCTTTAGAAGTAACATTTCAAACTACAAGCAGACACTGCGGGTCACTTAAAAACTTTTGATTTATAAACAAAGCAAGTGTAGAAGAAAACAGTGTTACTCTCAGTAGATTCACAATCCTCTTGATATAAACAGTGACTAACAAGTTTGTTAGAGTGAATTAGACCTTTCTTTTGTCTTTGGAACATGTCATGGCCAATTAATACTTCTGTATTCATGAAATAAATGGAACACTATTCTAAAGATAATAAAAGCTGAAAAAGGTAAAACTATGCATCTGGGGAATATGTACCTTTACCTTGATATTAATATGTTAGTTCCCATGTTACTTCAGACTACAGTCCCCCAGCACAGTGGTACTGCATACATTTAGAACATTCTTTAAGTAACACACAAAGATAATATGAACATGCTTTTCATCTTTTTCTAAATATTCACTCATTTGAATGCCTGTTGTTGCTTTTATATCAGCATTTACTGTACTCCACTGAAAACAAAAATTATTTCCCATAGCCAAAGAAACTGATCAAAGCACACAAGGTGTTATGTTTATTATGTGGATGTATTAAAATGCAATTTAAAACTCTAAAAATAAACATATTATATGCAGATAATAAAGAACACTACTGCAAAATGGATAGAAAAAGACTATACATGTTCAGTATTACCAAAGAAGACACAAGCAACATAAACTGAAGTGTAGTCAAAGGTCATAAACATAACTTCTTCTATTGAGCAGAAAATATATGGCCCATTCAAGCCCCTTGTCCCCTCCTCCCTTCTAATTGTTATGTAATTGTTTGTAGGAACTGGTTAGGGAGGCAGTGAAACAGCATCACCTGTAATATCTGTCTTGGACAGCAGAAAGATACATCGTATCAGTCTACTCAGCAAGACACGCTCTACCTGTCATACTTCTACATAAAAAAATAACTTCTTCTCCCTCAAGGAATAGACCCACAAGTCATAAACCCCACTATCTTCAGTTTTCAAATTACCATGGTCTTACATAAGCACACTTACATCCCACTGAGAAAACATAGTTACCTGTTAGCTTTAGAATGTGAAACTTAATTCCTAATTAATAGTCACCAAATCTGATGATGAGCTAGTTCAACACTGCTGCCAAAATTGCACTTGAACTAGGAAACTATAGTTCACTATTAGTGTTTGCAGATACCCTGCCTACACAAAGAAAAAACACCTCTTTAAAGAAAACACTGTAATAGTCACTTACAAAGAACCTATACAAACCATCAAAGGGATGACATTTCTGCCTGCAGTACACACCAGGTGAAGGATCTCCCTGACAGAAACAAGGTGCCATGGTGCACAAAGCCACTGTGTTACTGACTCCAGTGGTAGGCACCCATGCTACTGGGTGGAAGGAAACTTCTAGTGGCAAACACCAGAGAGCAAACCATAGGGGAATGCCACTCCCATGTATATGTACTGAGGACACGGTATATTCAGGAGTCTCATAATGAAAGAAGCGTTCAGACTGCATCCTTGGAGAAATAGCAAGCCAACAGTTTACTGCCTTTTAAGAGGACATTTGCTATTTTCTGAATAGGATTTGATGGATCCACTATCCTACTTTTGGAGGAAATGGCATGACTACCTGCCAACACATTATTTACCTTCATAAACAAATAATGACACGAATAGCATGAAGAGTGAATTTGGATTTCATAACTGCTAGAAAATAATTGGACAACAGAATAAGAATGGAAAGAAATTAGGAATGGCAGGAACTGAGTTTCCTTTTCTGTTGACCCACTTAATCTTTGACTAACAGGATTTGAAAAGTTACATGGAAGAACAACAAAACTATCCATCACTTCTTCCTGACAAACACAACTGATGTCCAGTAAAGACAGACAATTTTAATACAGGAAAGCTCAGTCTCATTTTACAGATTTTATTCCTTGATATTAGAATCCTGATGAAAACAGGCATCTATCTGCTAAGGTGAAAGTGAATTCCAACCTCTTTGATAAAATGAGGAAATTGATGTCAAGTTTCCTTTTTTAAAGTAAAACATACTGAAATTATGAACAAAGAATATTTAGACCATATCAAGTGTGGACTCCCAGAAAATTACTGATAACAACATGAGGTTGTATTTTTATTTAGGAAGAAGGCATTTAACACCCTTTTTAAGACAGAAGGTGCATGCATTTTCTGAACACGTGCAAGGATTTACAACATTACACTCATCTATACTCAAAGATGGACATGCAGCTTCAGTCATTATGGTGCAACCTTCTAGAGAATCTCAAACAATATGTGTGTCATGACTGCAACTCACTTCGATTTTCAATGGGAACAATAAGGAAATTGCTTTTTAGAGACCTTTTGAGCAACTACGTTTTTACACTTCAATTCGTAAAAATGTGGAAACAGCTAGAATTATTTCAGTCTTCTGTGTTAACAGGAAAGTTTTGCTTAATACACACTTTTGGACTTCAATCTTATCCGACATTTCATTTTCATTTAGATGATACTCATAACAACACAGACTGGAAAAGGTAAATAACAGGTGCCTAGAACACTTCACTAGTAGTTTAAACATTTTTCTCAGTCCCAAAAATAGAAGAGCTAATCCTTTTACTAATTACCAAACCAGAAACCCACAAATTTTTAAAAGAGGATATTTTAACCTGAAAAGATAATGAAAAAAGAAGGAAGAAAATACTAATTGTTAAAGCACTAAACAGGTCAAGAACTGGCAGTTTTAGAGATCTGACTGGTTTTTGGAAAAAAACAGATATTGCTCAGCAGGCCCTTAATTCCTTCTCACCACTGGTTACCTTTCCTCTTCTCTCTCTGCAAAGACTAACTGAATTGGAAAAAAAGAAAAAAGTTATTTTTAAAGTCAGTATTTAAACTTTCAATTCTGTGGCTATGAACACAAAACATAAGAAGTACTATAAAAGAAAAGGTAACTTTCAGTTTTCAGCAGCTTGGTATTTCCACTTAATTTTAAAGACGGAATTTTAAAATTAAGGAAAAACCTATATTTTTTAATTCAATTTATCATGAAATATAGAAAAAGTCACCAGGAGAAAACTGCAATAAAGAATGGTAAGGATTCATTGCTAAGAATGTGTAGAGTACTCCTCCAAGTCTCCTACTTACTTCCTTTGCACAAAACTGTGCATAAAGAATTCACCACAGATGCAATACCCAGCTGGGCTGTAATTATGCACTCTTGAGTATTTCTCCTGAACCATTCAGGAACAGCTAATAATACAAAGAATCAGAGGAGTGATGGAGAGGCAGTGGCAATATATTACCTATCTGACTGACAAAGACTCATTTTCATAGAACCATTAACTACTGTAAAGATTATAAAGGTATAAAAGAAAATACTCATGATGAATTCTTACAATGTCACCAATTTGATTTACTTCCAAATTCACATACTTTGTGAGACTAAAATTAAAACAGATGTCTGAATTAGCATGAAATTTCTATATCACTATATTTCATGAATAAGTAAGATACACACATGAGTTGCAAATCTATTAGTGTGTATATATTCATATAAATTGAAATTGACTTAATAGATGTGTGGACAACTTATAAGCAAACATCCTTTCAAATCACATATATGGCCATATGACTACAAAATACATATTCATAAAAAAGAAGTCAATCTTTGGAGAGAAAAAAATAACTATAGAAATAATTAATATTCTGACAGTCTACTGTACTGGGTTTGAGTGGCCAGGGTTTGGTAGTAGGAGGGCCTACAGGAGTGGCTTCTGTGCAAAGTGTCCAGAAGCTTCTTCCTTGTCCAGCAGAGCCAATACCAGGCAGCTTCAAGATGGACCCACCACTGACCAAGGCTGGGCCCATCAGAGTCAACAATAACTCGGTAACATACTTAAGAAGGAAAATAATGATCATGCAGATGTAATTGTGGTCAAAGAAGAGCAGAGAGAGAATATGTGAGAGGAACAGCTCTGCAGACACCAAGGTCAGTGCAGACGGAGGGACAGCAGGTGCTCCAGCTGCTGGAGCTGAGATTCCCCTGCAGCCCATGTTGCAGACCACGGTGAAGCAGCTGCAGCCCATGGAGGATCACAGGGATGCAGAGATCCACCTGAAGCCTATGGAGGAGACCCAGTCCAGAGCAGGTGGATGCCTGAGATGAAGCTGTGACCCCATGGCAAGCCTGTGCTGGAGCAGGCTCCTGGCAGGGAGCTGCAGACCTGGGGAGAGAGAAGCCCACACCAGAGCAGATTTTCTGGTAGGACTCGTGATCCCATGGGGGACCCGGGCTGGAGCAGCCTGTCCTGAAGGACTGCAGCCCATGGAAGAGTGGCCCACCTTACAGCAGTTTGCGGAGGACTGTTGCCCATGGGATGGCCTCACATTGGAGAATTTCATGGAGAACTGTCTCCCACAGGTGGAACCCCACACTGGAACAGGGGACTCCTCTCCCCAAGTACTGGGAGAAACAACATGTGATAAACTGACTACACGCCCCATTTCCTGTCTCCATGCACTGCTGGGGGGAAGGGAGTAGAGCTGGGAAAGAGGGAGGGATGAGAGGAAAGTGTTTTTAATATTTTTTTTTACTTCTCCTTTGATTTTTTAGTAATAAATTCAATTAATATCCTGAAGCTGAGTCTATTTTGCCTATGACAGTGGGCAAAAGTGATCTCTCTCTGTCCTTATCTCAGCCCATGAACCCTTCATTATATTTTCTCCCCTCTGTCCAGCTGTGGAGGAAAGTGATAGAGAGGCTTTGGCACATGCCTGGCATCCAGCCAGGCTCAACCCACTACAACTACATATACAGATATAAAATACTATACCTTCCCTTTTTTGCTGTAAGCATAGTTCAAAATATTGTGAACTTACTCACAGATCGGTGTATTTTTATCTGATCTAATTCTTCTTCAAAATTCAGTCTACAAAAGAAGAAATAAAAAAATCACACAGATGCCACTAAAATCATTAAATTAAACCAAATCCACACCAATGTATTACTGGGAATAAAGTTGTCAACAGACAGGAATTAGTTCTAATTTGACAACACTTAGCATTGCTTCAAACATAAGGAGTCCTTTGCACAACAGCTTTTTAAAATGCATAAATCATCTGAATTTCCAAAATTCAGACACAATGCTGATTGTAACATACAGTAAGAAGTTTCAGCCCATCTTTTTTAGGCAAGTAAATATTTGAGATTAAAAGAAGACCAGTAGGAGGTAGAATCCTTTAAAGAGGTAGATAAATACTCTGTCTCAGAGGAAACTGCCAGCTAAACTTGTGAAGATGTATCTTATGATCTAGAAACTATTCAAGAAACTTATTAACAGAATCATTCCTCCCATTTTCCAGCCCTGATTGACTACTATATTACTACCATAGTTTATTCTGTAATATCAATCAGCTAAGGTCTACACAATAAATTGAATTACACTTTTTTCAATTTAATAAAATTACATACAAATGAAGTTGCCAGGATACCAATACTAAAGTTTCAAAGGCAAATTGAGAAATGCTAGAAAGAAAGACATTAATTTAAATTGTTTATTTATACTTGTGTTCTCTGACACATTATCTATATAGTTGTACACTATTTCAGCAATAAAACCCCCACCTGTTTCAGCCAAAGATCATACAGCACATAGAACAGAGCACAGTCATTTAATAGGCAGCTTTTGCTTAAAGATAAGTGCATTTCATGCACAAATACACATTGTTCTTGCTCTGTTGTGAAAGCCTGACTGCTAGTGTTCTCACTTATTTCAGTTGTAATGAAATAACTAATTTCAGTTGTAATTTCAATCTGAACAGCAGCATCTGTTTCACAGGATGCTTTACCCTACTTTGCCCTCCAAAATAAGGTACAAAAAAAATCTGGCCAAAATACTTGCTAACCTAAGGAAAGTATTTAAAAAAAAGAAGTCTTTTGGTATACACAATATGTTAAAGCATATTGTAAGTCAAATGCACCTCTGACTCAGCTGTAAAACATGAATTACAAAGAAAATTATAAACATGAAAAGTTAAAGTAACTTGCTTTGCGTGACACATAAGAAATCCAGCTAATTTTGGCATCACTCATCAGCCTTCACAGGTTGACTTTCTTTGCTCTTCTTTCATCCTCCAAAACTCAGTCGTCATCAGTTTCTATTACACAGACTACAGTGGCTTTTGTCTCCACACTGTCTTAACCCTTCACAGCTTTTATATTAGCTTTTTGAACTGAATGGCAAAATATTTCCTTGAAAAAAACATTAAAGACTGAAATCAACATGACTTGCTTCCTGCTTCAACCTCTATCTTCTGAAAAAGTTACTTTTCAACTTTGAAAACATTACTTGACTGAACATGTTTATGAACATATATACTGCCTCTCTAGACACTAATTGACAAGCATGCAATAGTGATTGTACAAGATCTTTAAGAGTAAACTTCTACACATATATTTTTTCTTTTGGCTGATCAAAGATGTACAGAAGTAAACTAATCATATTAAATAAGGGGAAGTTTATAGTCTGAATAACTGAAGTGCCTCCAAATAAATTCATTTATCTATAAAATAATCTCCAACTGAAGTTATGATATATCTAAGATGGAAAAATTTTCGTCAAGTCCAAACCAAAAATTACAATATGCAATACAAAATTCAACCCATCCAAGTCAGTGACTGGCTTGCATGAATGTTGGAAATGGGTTATCCCAGGGCCAAGTCCAACCATCAGTAGTACTATGTCTCCAACAGAGGCAAAAGCAGATGCTACTCAAGAAGGAGTATAAGCCTAAGAGTTTCTGCAGTGTGATTCCAATTTTTCACCCTGGAAGTGGCACACAAGCGCTACTCTTTATTTCTTCTGCTTTAACTGGCTCCCAGCTAAAAGCACCTTTCCTTCAATCCCACAGCAAAAAAAAAATCTTTATAACCTTTCATGTGGAGCCTTGTTAGAGGCAATTGAAAAAATACAGATCGGATTACTGTTGTCACACAGTTACTGTCACCCTTCTGCAATCCCAGCAGGTTAATGAAGCAGGATTTCCTTTTACAGGAGCCACACTAATTCTTCCCCAACAAAACTGTGTTTATCTGTGCTTAGTGATATTTCTCTCTACGGTGCTTTTTATTGGTTGATTTGTTGTTGTTGCTGTTTTTACTTTCTCCCTTTCACCCTCTTTTTCCTAAAGACTGACTGCCATCTTCAAAGTATGGAAGCAGTCAGGCTCACTGGTCTGCAGCTCCCTCTGGAGCTCATTCCATAGATGGGAGTTATAGTACCAACCTGCCAGTCCACTGGCACATTGGCTGTTAACAGTAGGGTTAGAGTAATTTCATACTTCAGTTTCTTCACATCCCCACATGTGAAGAATATTAAATTTAATATACTTATACATAACTACTCTACTTCACCTCATAATTGCTGTACAGATACTTCAAATAGGTCTAATGCCTTTGATCTATCTGCTGCAAAGCATATACAAGTTGTTGGCATTTTCTAATCATCATCAGCATGGAAACATACAATCACAGCATAGTTTGGGTTGAAAGACATCATAACAATCATCTGATACCAAAGAGTGATCAAGGAAAAGACTGTTCTTTCTCTTACACTTGTAAACCCAGAGTATCATTTTACACTCTTACCATTAAGCGAACCTATGAACTTACTTATTGTCTTCTTTTTCACTCTGTTTAAGGAAAACTTTACTGTAATAGATTAAACATCTTTGAAAACCACTCTTCAAGAGCCTTTTTAATCTTTTCAGCTTCCCACCTGCATTTGTCTTGTCTCTATTTATTGTTCCTACCTGTTTCTCAGCAATGCAAGTTTAAGTTTTAAACGCTGACCTTTTCCATGAAAGGGCCATAAAAACTTCTGCAGTCTCTTAGAGGGAGCTCCTTAAGACTCTTTTGGGGCAGGGGATGGTTTTGAACTATATTATTTTAATTTTTTTAAATTGTAGCACATATTTCAGGTGAGTTTCAACTACAGTATCTTTCTTAACAGTCTCCAACCAATGTTTCTGTACTGCTTGCTCTAGTGTTCAGGAGTTGAAGATTTTTTGAGCAGTTGCTCCATTTTTATATGGTTTCCTTTCTGGAAGGTGAATATCCCTAGGCCAATTGATTTGGTCCACTCTCTTCTTATATTATTTAAATTAAAACAAACAAACTAAATAAATAAACCCAGTATAGGCCTTGGCACATGTTTTATGATGACAGGATGAAAGAAAACTTCCAACTACCAATACCTGCATCCTTCTTTCCCTAGCTAAGTCACAGAGCAAACCATCCTGGAAATAATGTCCAGTCACCTAATAAGACAAAGTGACTGAAAGGAAGTAGCACACATTTACCATAGAAAAATCTTCCTTTACCAACCTCACTGCATCTGTAAGAGATGACTGCAGTAAGAATTAAGGGACAGCAGGCAAGAGTGTATACCTTGAATTTGGCAAGCTATTTGAGATGGTCTCTCATCTCCTTATTGCCAAATAAAAGATTTGAGATCTGAATTGAAACTTGGGTAACATGTCTGTAAAATTGGCTGAACTGTTAGGTTGAAGGGGTGATGATCTGTCATATGGACTACAACTGGGAGCTAGCAATTATAAGCATTCCTCAGGGATCCGTTACAGACCCAGTACTGTTTACTGTCTTTATTAACAACCTCAAAGATGTGCTAGTGTGTCTCACAGCACAAGTTCACAAATGATATAACACTGAGGGAAGCAAGTGAGGGCTCAGTAGAGGGCTGGACCACTGCTCACCGAAACTTCATAGGAAGAAAAAAAGGCTGATGGGAACTTCATGGAGTTCACTTAAGGCAAAGTCCCATTAGAAAAACTGTTTGAAAGAGGACATGCTAAAAGACCATTTGGCTCAAGAACAGCTTAGCAGAAAAAAAAATATTCCTTTGAACCAATATGAAGAACATTAGCAGCAACATGCCTTTGTGGTGAAGGCAAACAACATACTAACTGTACAGGCAGAAGTCAGTCAATTTACAGAATTGATTCTACTCAGCAGCAGACACCTGCTGTGACAGCATGTGTGGCTGTGACTTGTTTTAGGCTCCTTCAAGAAAGATACTTATCTAAACAGGTTAAGTATAGCAAAGGGGCTTCACAATGGCCAGAGGTTAGGCATATGTTTTATGATGACAGGATGAAAGACAACTTCTAACCACCAATACCTGCAATACCTGCGTCCTTCTACCCTTAAAAGAACTCCTCTATTGCAGGACCATTCTTGGTCCAAGAGGATGTTATCACATCAGTTAGAAAGCAGGTCTCATATTTCACTCATGGTCTCACTTAAGAGACTCAGTTCCTCCTGGTGAGTTGTTCTTTCTCTAGAGTTCCACTCTTTGTGGGTGACCGAACAAAATGTCTTATATGTAGAAAATCATACATGTCACACTGCACCAAACTGAATAAGCTGCATGCTACTGTGGGGACTGCTACCCACATCCTGAGTTTATTTTTCTTGATTTTGGGAAGGTAAAACATATATAGCCTCCCTTTTTGAACCTTTCTTATCCTATCATCTCCTATCCTAATTAGTTAGTTAGTTGGTTTCTTTTATTATTTCTAACATCTCAAGCCTGCTAATCTTCTGTTCACTAACTTTTTAAGTTTTGAATGCAAATATTAGTCTGCTCAAGGCCAATATGTTTGCACTGAGCCAATTTCTAAATGTTTAAGTGATCTGGAAACAGATACTATACTGATTTCTGCTCATACTTTTCTTGTTGTAATCTGAAGAACAATACAATAACACCTTTTAACTACTCTAGCTAGAACTTGTAGAAAGAAAAAACAAAAAAGCACTGTATATGCATTGTAATAAGACATACACATCTAGTTCAGTTCTCTAAAATTAACCTAAAACCACCATAGCCTGTACTTTTTATTACAAGAACGGTTTTCTTGAAGAGTACAGCTCTCTCCAGAGGCCCTATAATTGGTACACTCTTGAAGAATAAGTGAACAGGATTACTTGAAAGAAGCATCACAGAAGGTTCAAGTAAGAACTTGCAAAGAAAGAAGAAGGGACTTCAAGGAATTCATGGCAACTGAACAAGCCACAGAAAACCACTGAAGTATAATTCAACACTGAAAGAAATTACTCATCCTGAAAGAACACAGTGGCAAAAAGTATGGGTGGGGGGAAATGCTTGCCTTCCAGTCTTTAATTTACAGCATTATCTCCCTCAGTGTCTCAAACATATGCTGACTTAATAGGTAATAATTGAATTACTTTTCTGAAATTCACCCTCCCTCTCCAAAAAATAATTTGAGTGAGTCTGAAGATAAATATCTCAGTGTGTTTTTTCACCCAAAAGTGGGATTGCATTTGATATGCAATGATATGCATTGATATGCACATATGCCTAACCTCTGGCCATTGTGAAGCCCCTTTGCTATACTTAACCTGTTTAGATAAGTGTCTTTCTTGGAGGAGCCTAAGCTATGTCTGCCCCACCAGACTTTTAAACGATTCACATAAAACTCTTTCACTAAGTAGATTAGGTATCTGAAGACACATGTGATCCAGCTGCACAGATTTCACTGACATGAGATGCTTCCCTCATTTACTGAGCGTAAAAGAAGAATTGCCTCTGCAATCTTGCAACTCGAAGGATCAAAACCAGGTTCTGCATGTGGTAATGAAGACTACTAACCTACTGAAACTACAGAGTCAGAACAGCAGTGTCAAATTTCAGATACTGTGATCAAGAGCTTCTAAAACTATTTTAGTAGATTAAACTAATATTTTCTGTTATTACCTTAGGCATATGCTCGCTGGTTTTACTGCACCAGTTTTTACAACGCTCACTTTCAATGAACAAACACATCAAACAATGGAAAGAAGAAATGTGCCGGGTTTTGGTCCTAGCTGAAAAGGGAATTTCTTTGACCATTGTGTTTGATTTAGCAAGTGCTGAGCAAAGGGCACCATTTATGGTTTATGTCATCTGAAACCATCCAAGACCCAAACTAAGATGAGATATAAAATCTTTTAAGATATTTCAACAGTGGGAAACTGGCTTTTGTCTGAAGTGTTTCTAAGCTGATTGCAGGCTTAAGGCATGGAAATTGAAATGAAAGCTGTGAATATTAGTACTTACCTTCTCCATCTCTTGACAGTAGAAACACTGAGAGCTGATGAAGTTTCAAGACTAGGCAAGAAATGCCTTGTGTTAAAATCCATTTAACTGTTTTTACACACTTTTTTTTCTCCCAGGATTTTCCATGGATTTTCCATTTTACAATTGCTATAACTACAAGTTTGATTTAAGAAAGAAAAAATAAAAAGTATACTTCAAACTTTTTATACCAGATATCAAATTATTTTTTCTCCTAATAAATCCAGTAGTCATTAAAAGAAGTGAAAGTAATCATAAGTTTATATTGCAGATTAGGTTCAGTACATTTCCTACTTCAGATTATAATACCATGTGGCAAACTATTTGAGCACAACTTTCTTTCCCAGGATGCAAATTCAGCAATAAGTGCATTAAGGAACTGCAGGAGAAGCATAAACCTGCAAAAATTTGCCAACAGTCAACTTCTGTTTTGGCAAGCAGTAACATCAAACATGGAGGATCCTTCCAGTTTACTCTTTGACAAGTCCCCTAATGACAATGTATCAGTTGACAAGCAAGGTGTGTTTTAGTTCTCTTCTTCATACTATATATATTTTTACTTGAGCAAGGAAATACATACAATATATGAAATTTATAAATCACCATTTTTTGAGGAAAAGATATTTTCTGTCTTTTTTAAAATCGAAATTTTAAAATGCTATGGCTGCATGGTTATATTTGTGTTATTTCTGTCAGCATCTCATACACAATCTCAAGATTATGTCTACTAAACAGTATTAAACCCCCTCAAACTCCTAATCATTATGCAAGAAAGAAGGAACAACTAGAAACTGAAATTCGTTTAACGATGAAACCCCTGCACAAAATAAAGAATTATGCTACTTGTAGGTACTCAAGTGTTGCTAAGCGAACCATACACAACATGACAAAAACAGTCAAGTTCTAAATTAAAACACCAAAACAAAGTCTCTGGTTATCACAATAGAAGAACAAAAAACTTTTCTATGGGAAAAAGTTTGTTCCATAGACTCAGAGAAGACAAAACTTCAAACTATAGTTCAAGAATGAATGATGGGATTTGAATACAATGAAAATATGAAGGTCAAGAGAAAAGACAAAGAAACCTAAGTGTGAGTATTAACTGGTCACTTCCAGCTCATAAATTCAAATTTTTACACTTTGTCTCTTGACAAAGTGAAAACTGCACAGCATTTTATTGTCTCAGTCACATTTCTGTCGTGTACTAGTTCTATTACTTAACTCAATTTTTAGAAATGTAAGTTCCTGCGATATATTTTAGAATAATAGTGATACCAGATACAAACTTTACACAAGTGTTTATCAAATACTGTGAAGCACTTTGACAACTTACACAATATTTTTTATTGATATAGGGAGTGGGTGAAACCTTGCAGGGTGTTGAAAAGTCAGAATTCTGTAAATAAGCCCTTATTCATTAATAAATTGATGGAAAAAATAGAAATAAAACATAACTAAATTTGAATGGGTTTTAAAAGCAATACAAAAATTGTTCAGAATTGTCTCTGTAAATTTACACAAATAACACATACACAAATAACATCAGGCAAAGGAGATTCATTACAAGGAATACATATCAGCAATTCAAAACAAAAGAAAATAAACAATTACTGAGTTAAACTATTACAAAGTTTCTTTAGGTCTAAACTCAAATCTGCAATGGTAATGATAAACACAGAGAGCCATTTCTAAAAGTTTGCAATGTTGAAATTGCAATTATCACTTGGCCTTAATCTAGATGCACTTTTTTTCATAGGTTTATTTTGATCACTACAGGTTGGTTTTTCAAACCAAAAATATATAAAACATTTTTAAATCATGTCAACTTATTTCTGATTGCACTTTGGGAGTCTTTACAGTCCTGATTAGTTCATATTTAAGGTTTAGGGAGTCCTAAAGAAGACTGTATAACTGGAAAATGTATCCTGAAAATTTGCAATAACAACATACCAAATTTGCCAATAATGAAGGTTATGTAATTATGAGGGACATACATGACTGCTATTCCAATTTTTAGGACTACACTAATCCTATGTCTGTCTACTAGATGAATTGAAAATGGTCTTTGAAATAACTATTCAGCTCCCACACAGACTTTTCAGCTTTTAAAATGATAGGAAAAAAGGAAAAAGACCAGTTTTGCAATGTAGTTGAAAGAGTAACAAAAACTAGCAGACTGAAAGAAGTCCAGAATTTATGACTTCTTCCAGAAAAAATGTCTTGCTCTTATTTACACTCACATATTGTACTTTCTAGCAGTGTTGCCAAGTTTAAATGATAGCCCATCAAATGGAGAAAAAGTGACTTAAAGCCATAGAAAGCCTAGAAACTAGTGTACTGCCTTTCAGCTTTATGCACACCTGAAACTGCTCAATGGCCTTGAGTTTTCTGCAAAAAGAGGTTATGTTGCTTGTAAGTATATTGAGTAGATTTTAGTGTATTTCTTCACTAAGTCTTTGTCAACAACAAGCATTTTCTCACCTGCTTCCAAAACAAGCTGACCTTCTGACAATGTAATCTACTCCAAAGTATTTTTAAAGATGGCTTTGTAGACAAGAAACAAGGCAGCAGCAACTCTAGATACTCTAGACCAGGATGTCAGAGAAGAACTTCCCACTCCAAGGAAGAGACACTGAGTCCTTGATTTGAGAGGAATCAGCATCCTAAATTAGCAGGAATTTACTGGCATTTCATAGGAGGCTATCAGGATCTTCTAATATGGTGGGTCAGAATTCTAACCATGTGTTTTTACTGCATCCTAAGAGGATATTCAGAAATCAAGAGAGATCAAATCTATGCAGATAATAGTTTACGCAATAACTATTACTATAGTATTGCATGCATTTTTCAAGGTACTCATCTTGACCCACAATTACAGAATCTGCTGTTTTCAGTATGATACAATATTCTGGGCTCCATTTTTCACAATATAATACTTTTGATTACTCCCCCCGTTTTTAGGGGTTTTTTTTAATCCTTCCCCATTTGGAATATAGGAAGAAGTAGCATATTAAAAATTGTGCTATGGAATCAGTTATGCTAAAAGAATTACTTCCAAATTCTTTTAGATTATAGGTAGGCATCAGCAAGAAATTATTTGTAACAGTTGCTTACTTATCAAGTTATTAGAATAGAAGAAATGATCCCACCATCTGCATATAAGCAGGGCTTCTGCAAAATATACCCCCTTGCTAGAACAAAATATCCTAGTACTCATCATTTTTAATTGTCAGCGGTTCTAAAGATACCATCAGGAGCCCTCACACAGCTCCAAATCTAAGCTACATGTACACATGTGCACTTGGGTCTTAATGCATTAAAGAAAAGGAAATTTAGAAAGACAGCCTGAACTATTGCATAAACTTTCTCTCTGCACTTACGAGTTTAAAGGGCTCCTTCCCTCCAGAGTTGCTGACCCTGGGTTAACCCATTGCCAGAAGACTCTAGTTAGTCCTCTAGCAAACAACTGCCTCCCGAGTAATACACATCCCATATGTCAGCCATTGCTCATCAGCAGCTTTCAGCATTCACAGGTAAGACAAGCAGGAGACTTCTACACTCCCCTGCATACAGATAAAAGGAATTAAGAGAGCAGGCTCATGGCAGTCTAAAATAAACATCCAAACAAACAATGAGACATTTTTCCCATTTGTCCCAGGGAATTTTATCTGGAAAATAAAACCATGCAGAGAATCTAAATTCTAATAGAGCTGAATACATAAGATGGAATAACCCACTGAGGAAACCGACTCCTTCCCAAGGATTACATGCTGTAAAGACTGCAGCAGGATGACTCTTTGGAGAAATAAGCACAACCAACCACAATCTCCTAATGCATATTGTTGCTAGTATGGACAGATATCAGGGGGCTAGTCCAGGAGCTGCTGCAGTCAGGGAAGCCTTCCTCTGAGCCCATGAGGTTAACTATTGCCTTTTCAAATGTTTTCCTCCAGAGTCATGGAAGACTGTTAAAGACAGGAAAGCCAAATTAAGAAAAAAAAATCAGACAGAAATAGACTGCTAACCAAGTTTTACATGCTCTTTATCACAGTCCTTAAAAAGGGACAGCAGCATTGCTTATTACAGTAACCAAAAAGTAAGTTCTAAAGACACGAGGTCAACATAGTGTCAAAGAATTTTTTTCTTATCCAAAGTTTAAGTTAAATAGCCTAATAATCCTTGCAAGGAAAACAGAACACCAGAAGCACCTCCATTGCCTTCCCCTCAGAAAAGAAAGATGCTTGAGAAGAAAGACAGCACATCAACAGAGAAATGTCTAGTTAAGCAAAGCTGAATTGTACTTTGTGTTCTTTAGTCTTTTAATTTTTAGAAGGGTAAAAATTCCACTCTGTCAAACTAGAGTAGAACACACATGCACATTACACATACTTCTGTAAAAAGCCCATACAGAAAATATAGGAAGAGGCTGTCAAAAATGGTCTTGTATGTCATAATGCAAACATTTATTTTAATTTTCTACTACTCCAAAACTACTTAAAGTCAGGAGAACCAAGACAGGCAGAAACTTTATCCAACTTTTACAGGTGAAATATCACTCTGACAGAAATTTGTCACTTTCTTCCTACAGCATTATGATTCAAGTACATTTGCCTGCAGTAAGGGCAAAATATGCTCTTTTCATGGGTCTGTATATTTATGTGTCAACTGACAGCCTTGCAAACTGAGAGCAAACCTGGAAGTAATTGTTTGATATAGACTGTGAGAGAGCAAAAAGCATTACATACGTCTGAGAATAACACTGCCAAGGTAAGAGTAAAGCAAAAAGTCCTAGCATTACTCCGATTCTGTGATCATTCATACTATCCAGAATGATTTACTGGAATTCCTTTACAGGAAAAATATTGTAAACTTACAATTTACACTGAGAAATGTATAGTCTTAATTAACCAAAGAAATGAACTATTTGACTACATAGAGTCTTTGAGCTATCTATCCTACTTGTGCATCCACTTCCCAGAAATACATCTTCATCATTCTTGTTTCCCAATTCAGTCACTTTTGGATGGATGAAAATTGCAGGAAGAGATATCTGTTACTGCTAAGTAAAGTCTCTCTGATTTACAGCCCACATTCAGGAGCAAAAAAAGGATGAATGCAACTTCCCCATCACTGGTCCAATGTCTGTTCACATAACAAAATATTGAATAGTGTCATAGTTGTCAAGAGTGTCTTTTGAGATATATTTCAAGTTAATAGTCACTCCAAAGCCAAAGAAGCACTAGTGAGTAAGATAGTTTCAACATGCAGCCTAGCCTTTAGTTTGCAAAAGGATGGTAGAAATCCATACCTAACATTTTATCTACTACTTAGCAATCTTTAATTTGTTTCACCGTAGCACAAAATCTAGCTGATTTATCAAGAACTGTTTAACAAAAATATAAATGTTACACTGTGTGAATTATTCTAATTTGTTTATTTGTTTACATTCTGTTTATTATTCTAGTTTGGATGTTTCCATTCCTTTAAAATAAGACCATCAGAATAGCATCATAAACAGTGTTTGTACCTGTAGTTAGTTCACAAAAGATTCAGCCTCAAGGGCCAAGACTGGGGTACCACTGCCATCAATATAACTCAGAGAAGATCACAGTTCAAGGGTTTATCACCCATTATATGAATATCAAGAGAATTTTGTTGGTGCATCAGTCCTTCTAAACTTTATAAACCTCAAATGACAATACACTAAAGTCTCTTGCCTACAGCCTGCTGTTAATATGGAGCTGGTTTCCAATAATGCAAAGTAAGGATAAAAATAAATTCCTTAATTTATTTCTTTCACTGAAGCATTTGAGTTTTAGGAAAACTTTGATTATTCCATATTTATACCCATGTGATTGTGTTTGAAAAAACCAAATACAACAATAATTCTTAGAAAATGCATTCTGAATTCCTTAGAAATTAGAAAAAGATCCAAAAACATTAAGATAGGTTAACCTTTGCATGCATATGCATATTCTGCCTCATTCAACAAAAGACAGGTAGGTAGTTTATCACAAAGATCATGCTGGGTCACAATAAAAGTCCACTAAGCACCACATTTGGCTTTTTAGAATTACAAGACAGTACACTTTAGGAAAGAGTTCAAGAGATAAAGCAAGAATACATAAACAATGTTTAATAACTCTCACTGTAAAATCTTACTTGTACTCTCTGAAATAAATATTTCTACATTTTTTCAAAATTCAGTTGTTGAAGTTTCATATGGTATTATTAAAGCTGAGATACATGGAATCATGAAGATGTATGATTTCCCTTCCAAAATCAGTCCCATGTAAAGGCAAGTGCAAAACTCGCACTGTATGTTAAATTAATCTTGCCAGAACTTACCAGGCACTGCTACCTTTACCAGAAATCCTAGAAGTCCACAGAAGGTACTCTAGAGAAACCTATTTTCATTACGCGCTCCTTATTCTCTTAAAATAGCAGTCTGGCATGTTAGCAGCAATCAGTGTGCTTTGGTGTTACAGATTGTAGGATCATAGGCTTCTTTGATGAACATTCGGTACAGTTTAATATGACACACTTAGTACTTCTTATTTTTATACGTGGATACATATCTGTAGACTAGTAAACCAGACATTTCCATGTTAATGCTGAAGATCTTTTGTCTAGGCCAGACAAAGGGATAGGAAAAAAAATAGTCTACAGAAATCACTCTGATCCAACAGCGAGGCAAGCAATAGCTTTGTGCAAGTAACACAAAGGAAAGCTAAAATTTTCCTAAATAGAGTCCTTAACTTCCTTCATCATCTCTCTGCTATTTCTGTCCTTGACAATGCCCAAATTTCATCATTAACGGAACTTTAATTCTGTGTTTACCTGCTTCTATATTACGAAAAAGAAATGTTTAGCAGCATGACTTACGTTTTCAACATGACACAATTCCATCATATATGAGAAGGCACTGAAGTACAAGACATTAAATATGATTAAATATGAAAGAACAAAGGAAAAACAGATACACATCTGACATAAAAAAAACACTCTAAGTCCTCAATTTTATCTTTTAGCTAGGATGCAAGAAATTACAAGATCTGGTGGACACAGGTAAGAAATGGTCTAGAGACAAGACATTTAATTTTTACAATTAAAAAGAATTAATCTTATCATCCTTGACAGAACCCTCTCACTGGAAAACAGTTGCTCGACACTGTGCTTGGTGAAAATGCAACTGGAAGCTTGCTAGAAAAAAAGAACTAATTCTCTTCACAGAAAGGGCCATTTTCTTCATTATGTAAAAGTGCCTACATGAGTTCAAGTGGCATTTACAGTTCTGACTCGGTTCTTTAAAAGAATATTTTAGAAGCTACACTCTGCATTACACAAAATGCTGCTGATTTCTTACATTTTAGTTTTATTTGTAGTGCTGTATTTCCTATTCTCACACTTAAGCCTGACTGTCATTTTCACTGAGCAAGATTCAGTTCAGTATGCATTCACTTTGTCAAAACCCTCAGTAGAGTCACTGGACTAGCTGCAGAACTTAGGCTGAAATTGCTTTCAGTAGAATGAAAGGTGGTATTTCAGATTTTTATCTAGCCTAACCTAAACAAACACATGCACACCACCATTTTAACTATATATGCCTTTAAACAACAGAATTACTTACTGCAGAAAAAAGTGAACAGGAGCCCTGACCTGTTAAATTTGAGTAATTATTAGTGAGATGTTTGCTATGTCCCAGAACTCCTAAAACTGAGAACCAGAAAGATTACTTTACAGAGAAAACATGTAAGCCAGAAAGGCTATATGCTGTACGTACCACTTTTTAACACTCAAGTTAAATGAGTTACCACTTTGTTACAAATTAATCTGGTACAGATTGAGCAAAACAAAGTAAAAATTCCTGGGATATTTGGATGTTGTACAAAACAATGGAGGTTTAAAAATAAAAGTCTTTGATGCCCAGGTATCTCCTATTGCCTGAGACTGTCAAGATTATCAAAACTGCATCTTCAGCAGGTTCTCTAGTTAAAAAAGGGGAGAGGGAACACACATTCAAGAAGCAAAGGAACTAATAAAGCCTGTGTTTGTATTTCTTACTGCTAGCATTCCAGCACACTTAATTCATCTTTTCTCTGCCATACCCTTTCTGATAGCTAAAAAAGGCAAGAGGCATCACATGGTGCTGCTGGTACTAAGATAGTCTCCTGTCAACTAGTTGGTCACACAAAGCTACACAACAGTTGATTTCGCTCCACAGGAATAAGGAAAGCATAAACCATAATGTCTTGTTCTCCTAAAAAAGTAAAGATTATCAGAAACATTTATTCAATAGCTGCTACAGCAGAGGAAGGATACAACTAAGCTTGAAGTGATTCCATATGTTTAAGGACCCAGAGCACGCTTCCTATAATGGATGACATGCACAACAACAGAGTACACATACAACAAATTTCTAGCTAGCTGTGAAAATGATGACTTTCATCATCACGTCTAATGTTGAAGAATGTTTTTCGTCAAATAACTGAGTGTTGCTGGTATCTATTACAAGGTTGCCTACAAATAATACAGAATGAAAGATTTAAAATTGTAAAGATTCCACAGTAGTTTATATCCAGTCATCTATATGTTTCCAAAGTCTGTACATAAAGGCCAAAGGGACAGGGTATCCCTATGCTCCAACTAGGCAGCTTTTGATATGGAAATGCCTAAATAGTTTAAATTAGTCAGCTCGCAATCAGGTAGTAGAACAATTGGATGTGCAGTGAAGCAGTTCTATGGAGTGGGACCTGTGAATCCTTCAGGTCAACAAGCTGTCCACGAGCCAGCAGGGTGTTCTGGTAGCACATTAGGAAGAGCACTGCCAGCAGGTTAAGGAAGGTGATCCTGCCTCTCTGCTCAGCCTTGGTGAGGCCACATCTGGACTGCTGTGTCCATTTCTGGGCTCCTTACTAGAAAGGAGTTATGAAGCCCCTGGAGTAGGTCCAGTGGAGGGCTAAAAACATGATTAATATATGTGCATATTGAAGACATTTTGTATCATTGCTCTATCCCTCAGAAGATGGGAGGGAAAATATTTCTTACAGATTAAATACATAAACGAGCAACAACAAAGAATCCTATTTTCCAAACACTCTTTAGTTTAGTCAGAGAGGGAAATTATACATATTCAAAGTTAAAACTACTTAAACTAAAATATAATCCCTACACAGACACTCTTCTTTAAGCAATGGTGAACTGGTTTTGGTTTTTGATGTTCTACATCAACTTAAGATAACAATCAGTAGGCTCTATCAAATGAAGCGCATTCACAAAAGCTATGGGCTACCCTGATTTACTTACACTGCTTGTAACATTACACATATAAGTAACTGGTCAAACTCCATAGATCATGTCTTTTATCCACAGAATTTAAAAAAATAAATGTAATATAAAGAAGCTCTATCCACGTATCTAAAAAGTACAATAAATTTAGTATTGATTTTCTTAAGATAATGAGCTGAAATCCTGAATAGTTTACTTCCTTCAACAAATTAAAGACTGTCATTATTAGAGAAAGACATATATAAACCCCTCAACTATGCATTCTTTTCTTCCTTGCTCCAACTAACAGTAAGTGACACAGTCCATAAGTAGCAAACAGTACCTAAATCCACACAAGGAGTTCACCTTAATTAACACAATTCTGCACTGGCTTTTTACTAAGTCCTTAGTATGCAGACTCTCATGAACCCATTTTGTCTTATAAACTCTGTATTTCGAAGAGCTCGACTGTTTGCTAAGGCCACCTCACAACAGCCTAGTCAAGGTCAATGATCTGTAACATACCAGAAAAAAGGGTGTTCCCATAAATGTGACTGAAAAAGAACTCTAGAAAAGCAGTCCAACTGTACCAACCTACAGGGTGTGCACAATATATAAGCAATCTCTCTTGCATGGCTTTGCATGAAAAAAGAGGCTTATGTAATTAATTGCTCTTGAGTTACTACTGCCTGTGGTGAATGTGTTCATTAGTGATGGAAAGGGAATTACACATATGCAATTCCATACATGGCAATTTAAAAAAAAAAAAAAGAAAACCCACAAAATAATTGCATGTGATAACTTGTTGTTTTAGCTTCAAAACAGCAAAAAAAGATATGACAATGAAGCGACAAGAACAGGCACACAATTTTAACTGGCAGATATAAGAATACTCCACGTAACACAGCTACTGGCAACATTGCCTATAATACACCAAGGGAGATTCTGGTCAACAGAAGGACTTATATAGAACAAAACAATTTGCTGCTGTAGAAATTCTGTGATAGCAGCCTTCATGGTATTGGCACAAAATGGGTTTACATTGTGATCCACTGGGAAAACACATTCTCTTTAAAGCTGACAAAAACAAAGTCTGAATAAAACTTCCTATGATGTCTTGATTCTTAAATTAAAACAAAAAATCATAGTTACTTACAGAAAGTGTTAAATCACTGCCAAGGGCTAATTATACCATACTAACTTCCTTTTGTCTAGTATAAAAGGACATTTTTTTACTTTGCCTGGCTGAGTGTAATAGCCTATGAATTATGAGATCAAAGCAGCAAACTGTATGTTTTCTAAAGTAAGAGTTTCCTTCACCAAGTTTTACACTTACTACAGCTGAAAGAGCTGTGTGAAGGGATCAGCACTAAACCCAAAGGACAGACTGTGCACAGCAAGAAAGAGAGCAACTCCCTCGTGCTTTTTGCAGGTCACTACCAAGGACCATGTTAGCAGATCCACACCAGACCCTTAACAGGCAGCTCTGCTGCTACCAGTAATTAGCTTGGACAGCTCTGGCTCCAGGAGTAGCAGCAAGGCTACACCATAATGAGCTCAGCTGGGATTAGCAGGACAGGGCAGGGAACCAAGAGAGCTGAGGCATTCTGCATTGCGTATGTATCACAGAGATCAAACAAGGATGGCTGGCTAGGTTATCCCCTCACCACCTCATTCCAAAAATGAAGCACGGCAGTGTGTAAAATACAGGCTAATGAAGAGCGACACCTCCAACAGATGAGAGCCACATTAATTAACACAATCCCTAGATCATGGAATACAGTTTCTGTTAGTGCTAGCAAACTTGTAACTTGTCACTGATTTAAGGGGGAGAGAGAAGGAAGAAAAAAAAAAAAGAGCTGATGTTTTCCCTTTCTGTTTTTAGTAGATGTTTTTGTAATGGAATTTTGTAAGGAATTCCTCTTGTATGGCCTGTAAAGCACTTCAGAAAAAACCCAGTATGTTTCTTTACTTAAACACCATTTAAGAAACAAACTCACTACTCAATCAACAGCGCTCCCTTTTGAAAAAAGCCAATTCATTCCACATCACATCAGGATCCTCTTGACAAAGCTGACACCAGCCTGTATGCTGGTATCTGCTTTTACTATTTTCAAGCCTGTTTATGAGTTTAAAAAGGTTGCTTGTTTTCAAATATCTAAATGTTTTAGAACCAGAAAAAAAAGAACCCTTGCTTTCAGAAAATACAAATTTTCAAGTACAGCATCCAGTGAATCTGAATTTTGTATGAAGTATATGTTCTGAGGCATGAAACCTTAACTGTGGTAATAAAGAGAAGTTCAATTACACAGTTTCAGACAGATATTGTGCTAGTATGATACCATACCTCCCAGGTGACATATGGCAGAATAGTATCACCCACATTCTGACAACATTACTTTAAATACTGGTATGAGAAAGAAGAAGTTAAAATCATCACATAATCTCTGGAAAATAAAGGGAGAGTCATCAGTTCCCCTAATGCCCCAACAAACCAATCTGGAAGTTGCAACTAATGCCCACTCTAAATCACACTGTTGTTCTACAATTTAATAAAGGAATAGACTATCTGTGGACAAGATGATGTATTAAAAAAATATATTGACTTTAGAAGCACAGAAAAATACAATTAAAATATTTAAGGATTTTTCTGTCATTAAAATATTTTTTAGGTATTTTAATAATGCCAAAGATAAAAATTGTATTAAAAAATCCTTTATTAAATCAATTTAAATCTCTGAAATCTAAATTCCTACTGGGCAGAGAAACAAACTCTTAGACAATGTGGTAACCTCCTAATGCTCCCATCATCTTTGCAGTCACATACATCAGTGCAAGGTGTATGTACACTGACAGGTGGATTAGGTCCCATCAGCTGCCATCTCAATAACAGATACTAATCTATGAAGAATATTGAGAATGGGGTCCTCCATCACTTAGAAAGGATCAGAAATGTCACATAAGCACCTGACACTGAGTTCTTAAAGCACAGTTTACATTACAGCAGCACTATACAGCTTTTTGAGACACCAAAATAACAGTCTTATTGTTACAGATTACTTTCATTTGTGTCTTTTCTACTTTCCTTTGTTTAAGCATATTAAAAATGAAAACCAAACCTCCTTTAGTGTGGCTCCATACAAATCTAATCTGATGGCAATAATTACTGAAACCCTGTTATTTTCAGCTCGCCTTAGAGATGAAAAAATTAGATGACTAAGTGAAGACTGAGAATTATATTCTCCCCAATACCTACTTTTCCCAAATACATTCATTATAAGAGAAACTTATCTCATTTACTTGAACAGAAACAGAAGTCACCCTTGTCTCTCTTTCCCTTTTCTTTTCATTTTTTTTTCAACTCTCAGAACCAGAACACCCAGTGCTTCACTGTATATCAAATTTAAGGTTTTAATGTCTTTTTTTAGTTAATTTTTTAAAATCTTGTTAGCCTTGACCTCTCAAGTGGATATGAAAGCCGGTCTAGGTATAGACAGAGAATTCAGTAATTTAATTGAATTTAGTAACTGTCATCCTTAAGTCACTTCCAGATTGCACTAAATTTAAAACAGTGAGCTAGAAGAAAAAAAAAATCCATATTTTTCCTAAAAAACCAAAACCTTTTCATTATCATTTAACCAAACATAGTTGTCATTATGCTTGGGTATTTCAAAACATGCTCCTGTGCTGCCACCAATGCCTGTAGCAATTTTGTCCTTCACCATTGTTTTAATCATTTTTTTTTCCTTTTTTAAAGACAAACCACTCATAAGTAAATGCTAGTATTTCAAAGCAATGCAAATCTACTAAGATAGGCCATAACATTACTTATATATGAGGAACAGTTTCTCATTCACTGTAGGATGCTTTATGTCACCCCAGACTCTGAGCAGCTACCAGTTTTGCAGCATTTTCTGTGGCTCTCCTTTGTTCAGATAGAGTTATACAGTTAGTTTCAAGATTAGTCAATATTGTTCTAACTGCAAAAAGAAGTACATTTAATAAAACACACGAGAGTTTACCAAGCTGTTAGGTGCATGCTAAAGTCCTGCTAAAGCCACAAGGAAATTACTTTCTTGAAACAGGTCCTGAGAAACTGCAGTGCTTGATAACTGAACTGATAAGAAATGTTTTCATATCTCCAATTGCATCTGTTTACCAAAAATTCTGTCTGCTAAGGACTTAAAGAAGAATTTCTGCATAAAATTTTCACTGTTCTGTATAGAGCCTAAGGGAGAATGATATACAGAATGTTCATTATGCAAATTTTATGTGGTAAAGTCTTTCCTCTTTCCATTAATAAAGATACATTACTGCATTTTTTGTAAAATTATCAGAAATTATTTATTTTTAAATAATTTAACAGATGAAAACACCCTGCTTCCATGCACATATTATTTTATTTTTCCCCTATAAGGAAGGAGATTTTAGCATCAGCTAATACACGAATCACTAAATGTTAAGAGAGGATTATTTCTATATTTTAATGAATAAAACTATTTTTAAAAACTATTTGCATAATGAGCAACTGTTGTGTTACAGAAAATTTAAAAAATACAGTCAACAAAATAAGTGAGTGAGGAATTAAACATAAGTAAGCAGTCCTAGCTGACCTTTGTCCAGTACTCAGGCTCTCAATGAGAGCCCTAATAAAATAAGTCAACATGTCAGCTCAATATATTTCCTCTTGGTTTCAACTATACTTTTTCTCATATAGGGATAAGCCATGTATTCTGCTTTAACAAAGGATAGTCTTGATCACCACATAGTAGCTTCTTCTTTCAAACCACATTCTCTTTTGAATACCTATGCAATACTTCTATTTAGATTTCTTGTGTAAGGAAAATGTTTTTAATGAGCTATGTAACTTATCTGCTATCACCCTCTTCCCATTGCTTTAATTGTGCTTTTAGTGCTCTGTAGTTGGTCTGTAACATCTGCAGCCTCTCTTCATGTTTTCCATAGGCTGCTCATAGCTCATAAGATTCTTGAGACTGTATGAAACCAGAAAAACAAAATCAGAGTTGGACAAAATGTAAGAGACTGTCACACAGATCACATGAAACAAAACTTCCCTTTTAGCAACTACTATGAGAGTCAGAAATATAAATAGAAAGATCAAGACTCACAGTCCTTGAGGTCAAAGTTTTCTTATTACTACTTTGGAAAATTCTGCTGATTTGGCAATTCATTTAAATATTATTTGCATGCTGCTGAAAGTTTTAAGTATTTACTACCAAAATGTCAGCTTTTATCTGGCGAATGCTTAGGCCTAACACATTTTAAAACACATAAGACTGAAAAAGCATTGTTGGCACTGTTTTTTAATTCAAACTACTTTTTTTCATTTTTTCCCCCAACAGAAAACTGATCTATGTATTTTCATAGGTCAGTTTTCATGTGGTCACTATTTTCAAGGGAAATAGTGACCACATGAAAAAAACTTACATTTAAATGGCTTCAGGATTCCCTCACATGTTAAGTTGTTTCTGTAAATATATACACACCTGAAACACCCAGACTTTGTCCTCTAGTAATGCAGCAGGCAAGAAATAAAAGCATTTTATACAATAGGTTTTATATAATCAAAACCATACAAAAAATGTACAGAACAAAAAGCAAAATACACCTTGATTTATATTACAGGATAACATCATGTAAGCTTAAACAAACACTTTCCTAAATGACAATCCAGTGCTCTGGAAGAAAAAAATTAACACTACGAAGAATCATTTCACAGTATAAAGAAAGTCAAACTCTGGCATACACTAGTAAAGAATTCACCAGCAAAGAATTCATTATGCTGTAGCAAAATTTGCAATCAGAGCTTCATTTTCAGTTCAATGAGAGCTCTGCTTGTAGAGCAACTACCAAACTAAATAAATCAGAATACACGATTTGTATATATTTTCTGCTTATATGTAAGGAGGAGTTTTCATCATTAGTCAATAAATTAGACAAACCAATAGTCAGAGCTGCAAACAATAAAAATTGAATCCCACTATGAAAACATGCCAAGGGTTTCCAGAGTACTGCTAACTACAAAGTACCTACACTAAGCTTGGCTTATCAAAGTTGAAAGATACCAGTTAAGGTTTCAAATGGTACTACATACAGAATTCCAGAAGTTTTCTGGAAGTGGCTCAGGAAACACAAAGAGATTTAGGAACAGAATCAAGTCCAAAGTGACCCTATCATTAAATACTTTCCCAAAGTGGTGGTGGTAGGATTTTTTCTGAAACAACGTCTAAACCAAATACATTTATAAATTTTGAATCGTTTAAAAAGTACTTTTGACTAGTTTTAAGTGACTCATGTAAATACCCCAATGATATTAAAAACAACCACATAAATAGCAACATAAATCTTACACTAAGAACATAGAGACCACTAGCAAGATTTGCAAGAGGAAATTTTCATAAGAATACAATTACAGATGTTGTGTTTTCAAGAGAAGGTCATGAAACAACTGTTCTGAGATTGTTTGATATTGCTAGCAAAAACTGTTCAAGTCTGGCAGGGAACTGAAAAATAATGTCTTCAATATAAATCCTCAGAAGCTTATTAGTGTCAATGCCCTTTCACAGATGCAAACCAACTGTAGAATTTGGCTTTTCCAATTTATGAATCTACATTTTTCATTATTGTTCACCTGTTCTATTAACCATTCTGTTACAGTTATTGCCTTCCCTTATCACTTGTTCTGCTCTTGCAGAAATAGAAATTAGACAATTAACTGCCCTAATGACTCTCTCTATTGAATTATGCACTTCAGGACTTAAAATATTCACTGAAATTTCCATAATCTGCTAGATTAATCTCTGTCCAAATTATGTTATATTTAATAACTAAACTGTCTTGTACATAATTTTGTATATATTTACAGAAATGGGACAAAACAACCATATCTAGCACTGCTGGACCTCCAGATTCTTCTCCAGCTGTCCCCCATCATCCATAGTACTTCCCATGCCATCATGAAAAACAGTAACACAAAGTTCAATCTGCAGGAGAAAAAATCCCACTGCCTATGAAAAAAAAAGTGGTTTTTTTAAAATTTTTTTCCTTTGGCAGGCCACTCAGAGAAAATCAAAAGATTCTAATCACTAAATAAAATTTTTGTTGAAATTGACTTTCTGTTATAGTAAAAAGGAAATTTAAAAAATTACCCTGATTCAATTATTTGGCTATGCTTAGGCGTACAAGAACTGAGGCACCTAATAGTTACAAAAATAGTTTTCTCCAATAACAATTATGTAGATAAGCTGCAATATCCATTTATTTTCAGCATCTGAATACTATTCATTGAACAGGACTACATATGAAATCTGAGGTAAATGTGAGCGTGGTCTTGCTCACACAAACAAGTATTAAGGTGGCCCTAAAGACTGATATACATATTCTAGCTTTATTTATGTCCAAAAATTTTAGAACCTAAAAAGGATGAGAAAACTCAAGGGAAATAGCTCCTCTTGGTTTTGAGACCTTTCCAGTTAAAGCCAGGATTATCTCCTTTGGGCTACATCAGCAATCACAGCTCTAGTAGCAATGCAGGAGAAGATAAATGTGTTCTTCGAAATACCTACTTATCAACAACCAAACTCCTACCCACTTCTTAAAGACCAACAGTAGACTGAAGTACTTATGCTTTGGACCAATCTAAGCAGAAGCTTGATAATTCTTTATTTAAAACAAAAAAAAATACTCTTATTTATTTTGACATTCTCTTTTGTAAACAAGGGTGCAATCAGGCATGCTGTGTTTCTTTTTAGTACGTCCAGAAACAAAATCAGTTCTGTATAAAAATTCTGAATTTAAATGATCATCCCATTTAGCAGTGAAGATACTAAGAGCCAACTCTTCTTGTTCAGAAATGAGTCAGAACTGGAAAAACCTGTGAATAGGACCTTGACCTTTTCTGCTCCTTTGCAATACTGACTGGGACATTCCTGTTCCTGAAAACCCCAAAAATAGAGCTGTTGTGGTTTTGGTTTTTTTTAATTGTCACCAATTTTTCAAAAGGACCAATGTATAAAGTCGCCATATCACATTCCAGATACACACACATCATCAGTGTGTGTATTCACAGAGCAACTATTTCTCTGAGTAAGAAAATTTCAAGTAATCATATAGACAATGCTTTGTTTGAAGAGGCAATAATGCATGGACCAGTTTTGAAAATTTTGATCAAATCCATTTTTTGTTGTTGGAAACAATGCCTGAGAGAAGATTAGCATTAAGAAATCACAGAATAGCAATAGAAATATTCTGACATTAACTTTATGACAGCTTAGTTCACTGTCATGCTGGCAGTAGCCTCACTGAAATATAAATGTAGTGTCACAACAGTGTTTATTATGATGACCTGGGCCTCTACAGCTTCTTTTTAACCCATTAAAACATACTGAAAAAGAAGCCATGTAGATTTTCAAGAGAAAATGCAAGAAGTTCTTGTGTTCACTTTCAAGGGGAGATTTAGATCTTAAAGACATCATGTATGTCTGTGATAGAGATCCCACACTGGTAACATCATAAAGCTGCACAGATATTTAAATTATACTTTAAGATTAAAAGAAGGTAATTAAAGCCAGTATTGTGAATGGTGCAAATTATTATATGAGGTTATGCAGAGAGAATTCTTTCTCTTCTGCATCTGCTTTCCTTCACTCCTCTTTCCAGAAGAAATGTGGAGCTCTCTATCATTCCAGGCAACAACCATACTGACATGTCTTTTGCTTCCAAGAGCAGAACAGCTGCAGCCTACAGTTCCAGAATAATCTGTAGCATCAGTATCAGGCAGGCCAAGTAAGAGTAATGAACAGGAAGCCTCTCAAAGGCCATTTCTCAGGTTTAGCTGGTGGGACATGCCTTAGACTTCCCAACAGAGAGAAAAAACAAAACAAAATTAATTTTCTGTCTCCAAAGAAAAACACAACCTAGAATACTGAATTTGAAGTCTGAATAACCTCTCCTGTTCATATACTCTACATGTTTTAAGATGATGCCTCCCAAGATGGATGAACTATGACATTTGTACTGAAATATCCTTCCCATTTACAGTTTTTTCTAAAATTAACTTATCACTATGGTTGGTACAGCTTCCAAATTTTTTCACTTACCTAACTTCTATCACAGGATGTTCAACATAACCAGTTCTCCTTTAGGCTACACATACTTGAAAATATCTTTCAAATTTCGTAACTGAATAAGGATAAGCAACAAAAAGAGGGAAAGAGAAGAGGGAAGAGAAGGAGGAGAGGGAAGAAGAGGATGAATTTTAAGTGTTTAAGAAAATATGACTCAGGGTTTGCATTTTGCATTCAGAGGTGCAATTTTAAACCAATACTTTATTCAAAAGGTACTGTATTTCTGTAGCAAAATACCAAACCAACAAAAACACAGCTAAAAAAAATTGTAAAATATGGACAAAATGAGAAATTGTAAAACAAGCTCAATTAAGATTTTCTATGATGGGGTGGAGCAAGAGAGATTGTTATTGTTTTTTTTAACAGCAATTATTAGACCAGCAACTAACTGAGACATAACTTATACAATTTCCAGGGGTCAATCTTTTCCTAGTAATTGACTTCAGCATTTTAAAATATGGCTTTATTGTACAGAAAAAAAATCCTTTTACTTTCAGTGCTTCTATTTTCTGTGAACACATAAATTTCTCAGAATATATATACTCAAACACAAACTTTGAAAATGTATTTAACAAGTATGTGTTGTTGATGACAGCTCAATTAATCTTCCACAGGACTGCAGGATTACTCACACAGTAAAGCAAAAGGGTAATCTAATGGAGAGTGCTCTCTGGTCCAAAGAGGCTTGGAGTCCAAAAATATATATATATATATTTTAATTTTTAAAATGTCTGTTTGTTTTGGTATATCTTTGTCTATGCAAGCTTATAGCTAGCAGGCTTTTTATTTCTTTTTATTTAATGTTCACCTTTAGCTGTAGTGTCTTCTCTAGGTTTTCAATCTTCCTTTCAGCTATTTTAAGCTTCTTTAGTTCCTCTGCCTCTCTAAAAGAGCTCTTTGGGGACAGAGACCTTGAACGTTTCACAGGTGGTTCCCAGAGAATAAAACAAGGACATGGTTGAACTAGTTGGAACACCAGATTATGAAAGACATGCAGAATTAAAGAAGAAGTAATTTTGAATACTAATAATGAATTATAAAAAAAAAAAATCTGCATGGAATACCAGAGAAATAACAAGCAGAATTACCACAGCGCTACCACTAAAGGTTTCTCTGTGACTCGTTAATGAGAATATTCATTTACATTTACATTGTTTCTTTCAGAATAATGATGTCCCATTAGGGAAGACTAAAGGGTTATAGACTCAGAAATGCAAGAAACCTCATTACAAAGGAGGGGATAGAGGCTGGTCTAATTGCTCTATAAGGGTCCAAGGTTACACTTGATAGGACAACCAGAAACAAGAGGGAAAGGATTTTTTTCCCTTTGAAATAGTTTAACACACTGTGAAGTTGAAGGAACAATATGCTTGAGGAATATAAATACAACAGACAGTAGATCTTATACCATAATGACCATATGGTCATTAACTATAATGTGACTAACTAGAGACAAGAATATGTGTTTATATTATGTACAGCTTCATATAGCAATCTGGAGAAAGAGTATGTGAAAGTAACACTTAAACTGGGCAGCTTTCTTGTTCATTCTATGTCATATGTCCTTATGGCGGGGAAAGAAAGGCCTCATAAAATTAGACTTTCAGATTTTCGGAATAACTTTGGTTGAGAATATTGAAATACTAACACACACATAAATGCCAATAAGGTAAAATACTGTTGCAGCAACACATAAAGTCAAACAGAAACTAAGGTAAATTGTGATTATTCTTGTTGCATTATGCCACTTTCTCTGGGAAATAACTGATGTACAATAAAAGGAATTAAGGATAAATTCTTCAATACTGTATAAATCAGTATTTTCACTAGTCCATTAAATTAATTTTATCTTGAAGAGTATCTTAATTAGCAACTGACATTTTTTTCTTTGACCACTACCTTTCAGTATGAAATATTTATCAGACATCATACACCACATTTTTATTTAAATAGTATGGGTTTCCAAAAAGGAGAAAAAAACCCCCTATCACGCAATATCAGAGAATAGTATTATCTCATATTTATATTTATGTTTATGAATGCAAAAATTTCCAATGTGGTTTTGTCACTTGATTTCAGGATTCTTTTGCTTGTGGCACATACCTGAAAGAGATGTAAGAAAGCCCAACAAACAATCAAGCAGAACTTTTTTAGAAACCAGTGTTACACCCTTACAAAAAAAACCCCAACCAAAACCAATCTAAAAAAAACCAAAACAAAACAAAACAAAAAATCCCCAAAAAGCCACCAAAAAAACCTCAACCTAAACCCTAAATAATCCAACAACCAACCAAAACACTAAACCAAACCACCCACCCTGCAAAAAAAACACCAAACCAAACCAAAATAAAACAACCAAAACAAAAACACCAACACCATCTCCCTTCCCTCCTGCAAAAAGAAACCCCACCAAAAAATAAAACAACCAAACCAAAAAAAAACCCCACCCTAAACCAAACCAACCCACCTGAACAAATCCTGAACTAATACTTGGAAAGAATTTTGGTACATTTAAAATCTGAATACCAAATAATGTAATCATCTTCAAAGTTCCAGATTTCATGAACAAAACAAAGAGCTTTTTTAAAAAAAATCAAACCAAATCCTCCTACCTTCTACATTCCTTAATCATTATGTGACTGTACCATGCATTAATTTTCAAGAATTGTTTTCTAGGTAAACTTTATGTTTGTATAGAGAAAATCTGGAATATATACAGTTTCTCTGAAATCAGAAATATAAAGTAAAAGCACTCTGCTTGCTGCCAAAGTGTAGGGCAACAAAGGAAAAGGAGTGGATCAACCAGCACCAGACTGTTAAGAATAAAAAGGTAGAGAAAAGTCGAGAAGGAACAGAGAAAAGACAAAAAAAATACAGGAAAAGATAAAATTCATTGTCTTGTTAGTCTAGTCACAGCTGATCAGATACAATGAGTACATAAGAATTTTTTTTATATATACGTAGGTAAAGATAGATATATATATTACATACACATATAGAGTTTATATATAGCTACCTGGGATTGTGCTAGAGCTAAGGTTAAAAAACAGAAAACTTTTAACTACTTATGGATATGGAAATGATTCCCTGTTGCAAAGTTTGGGATTGGTGATATGTATTAAGAAAATTCTATTACTTTCACCTTTTTAGTGATCAGACTACAGGTCTGTGGAGAAAGGGCACTGGGTCTGGGCTTTGCAGTTGCATGTAGGTAGCTTGCTAAGGTAGTTTTGCTAAGGAGGTAAACAGTTCTATCAAGACAAAAGAGACTGTCTAGTAAAATATACTGTACTTGGATTGCCTGGGGCTGCTGCAAAACTCAGTTTGAAAGATGGCACCTGCGATACCCTTCTCACAAGTGCAAACTTTACTGCTCCTGCTGCTGCCAAATATAAACATATGATTTTTAATTCAGTCCTCAAATTCTACAGAAAAATTTTGATATACCTGTATTAAATATATACAGAAATGTATATAATGTTTCAAAATGTAATGTTTCAAAAATTTTCTACATGTTTAGGAGTAAAAAACCTTTCCAATTTTATCAGTGAAGAACGTTAATCCAAGTCAGTAAAGGAATCCAGATCAGAAGATTTTTCATTGAATTTTCCTAAAAGAATTTTACCAAAGACTAAACCAAATAAAAGAAAACAAGAAATAAACAGAGTTCCTAATATATACTAGATATGAAACTTTGTGACAGAAAATTTAGCACACATATAGCAGGTAAGTGGATGGGACACAGATTAACTGATAATGGAGGCACACAAGCAGAAAAAGAAAATATGCCTATTCCCAAACAACCTTCTGTTACCTGTCTGCACCATGAAAGACACCATGGGACAAAATTGTAAATAGCCACATTCTTGAATTCAACAGGTTTTGTGTTGAATAAAGTGCCAAAACAAGTCAAATAAAACAAACAAACCAAAAAAGAAAACCCCAAAACAACCAACCAAAAAAAACCAAAAAACCAAAAACAAAAAACAAAAACAAACAAACAAAAAAAAAAAAAAACCAACCCAAAAACGAAACCAAAGTAGAGAAGTCAGAACTCCTCCTGAAATGTCTTAAGAGTACTTTTTTTGCACAGGCATGATATCAATGACTGCAAGGATACAGCTCTGAGGACAGTGGGTAGAAATGTTAATGTTTTTATCAGTGGAAGAAACAGAAACATTGCTGAGGCTGAACCCGAGGCTGAACCCAAGACTGACCAGACACAGGTGGAGTTTTTAGGGAAGAAAAATGGCAAATTCTTGATTAGCTATGTTTCAACAGGAACTTTGCCAATACTGTAAATTAGCACATGTCTTTCAGTATCCTGACACTACAGCCTTAGAAGAATGATATAGAATGCATATGAATAAAAGGCAACTTTAACTCCCAGGCACCATGCCATGGGAAAGCTTAGCTACAAGAAAACCACAAAATCCTACAGAATTAGCCAGCAGACATATGAGTGTCAGTTTAATTTGCTAACAGAAATCACATATTGTTCATGAAGTTACAAAGTTTGAGCCCCAAAAAGAGCTCTAGAAAAGTCAAGCCACTGACTTGTAAGTCTTCATACACAGCAGCACTCAGCTATACCACTTTTCACATAGACTGGACTATGATGGTTACAATTACCTCTAAATACACACTTAACAAAATCATGAAACAGGGCATCACAACCACATTTAACAAAGCTTTTAACCACCTCCCAAAGAATAAGTTGTTTCTATTACTATGTACAACCGTAGGCAAAGGATGTGGATTTCTGCAATTCACAAAGAAACCAACACAAGGCTATAGATGTATATATGCTGTTGCATATATACAAACATAGTTGGAAGCATGCAGTGGTGTGTCTATACATCCCATACATTTATCACAGTAGTGTCAAGTTTCTGTTTGTACAAGGCTCTTCTTTTTAACACCTTTCCAACTATTCCTTCTTTCAAAACCTTAGAAGCCTTTTTAGAGCAGTAAGTCATCAAAGCAGCCTCCTTCTGATCAGAAGTGATTCCATGCTTATTTGTTCTTTGTATCCTGGGGATGTACATAAGGGGGAATGAAGGGCAGCACAACAGTCTTTGTAAAGTCAAAAGGATCATCTTTTTAAAACAAACATTGAATAGCCAACATACTCTTCCTGTCAAATCATGTGCTAATAACTTCTGACATTAATAATTTCATCATAAAAGGTTGAAAAACAAGGGAATGAGAAGATATTTCACTGAAAGAGAAAAAGGGTAAAGGGTAAAGCACTACCGCAGCAATGCTACCTTCCCTATTTTAGAAAGCCCAGAGTAATTCTACAATTTCACTTACTGTGTTGTCTAAATACAAAGGATCTGTAGCTCATTAATCAAGTACCCAAAAGTTTGAATAGACTTGTGTGCACTCTTGAAAAAGTGGACATACCAAACAGCCTTGACTATTGAAAGAGCATGACTTAGATCTACATATCAAAACAAGAAGATATTTTCTACAATAGGGTTCAAAATTTGTATTTAGTTTTACTCAAGGCAGTGTAATTGCTTTATTTTGACACAGTTCATGACAAACACAGCAGTCTCATTTACTTTCCCCTGAGGAAACAGAAAAAGACATTGAGAGCGGCTAACCTTGGCAAAGGGTCAAACACACACTCAACTGCTCTACCACTTTCCTTCCTCACTAGGACAGAAGGTGAAAACAGGATGATAAAGCTTGTGGGTTTACCACTCAGCATCATGGGTTGACTCAACTTGAAGAAAATCAATGTAAGTGATTGCCACTTAAAATATATTTAGGTTGTAAGAAATAAAGAAAAAAAAAAATCAACACCTTTCCCACCCAGAAGGAGTTCCCAGTTTCCCAGGCACAACTTCCTTTCATCACTCTTGACTTTTTTACCACCTGCTGAGCCATGCAGGTGGAAGGTTTACAATCAGTGCATAACAGCTCCTATTGGGCCATTCTTTTCTCCTCACACTTCTGTCCTACTCCAGCACAGAGCATCTCCACAGGCTGGAGTCCTTCAGGATAAACCTTAATCCGGAGAGGGTCTTCCATGGACCATAGTTCATGTAAGAGAGGCACCTGTTCCAGTATCAACTCCCCGCCAAGCTGTGGCTTCCATGAGCAAATATCCACTTGCTCTGGGCTCCTCCACAAGCTCTATTATTGACACCTGCTCCACACTGATGCTCTCAATGTGCTGCAGAGAAGTACCTGTTTCCAGCATGTGATGCAACTCCACCCTCTCCTCCTTCCTGACCTTCATGTTTGCCAGGCTGTTTCTCACCTCTTGTTCTTCACTCTAGACTGCCTGTGTAGCATTTTGTTTTTTCTTAAGCACATTTTCACAGAAAAGCCCACCACATGCTCCTGAAGAAATGTTTAAAAGTGTGTCTTTTCTCAAAACTAATATACAGTACAGGTCATTAAGAAAGAACAAGCCATGTATTTTTCAAAGAAAATGTTATAAGACATCTCATTTGGATAAACTATAAGATTTCTCAGGAAGTGGACATGATGCTCCACATTTGTACATTATTTATACCATTCAGAATCACGTTCAGCACTGCAACCTTGTTAGAGAGATTTCTTGCCATTTTCCCACACTCTATACAATCACAACAAAAAACAGATGAGGAAGATTCTGAACACAATGAAAAGCATCATCATTTCAGCTAATTTAATAGATCCATTTAAATAATAGAATTATTTACAGATGTCATTCATTTCCTATAGCTTATTATTGTTGCTATTTAATGCCTAAGTCAAACAGTGAGATTCCATGAGAGGAAATCCAGCACTATACAAAGTTGAAAGCATAAGCTTCAAAGGACACTGTTGTCATTCTTCATAGAAAACAAATACAGTACCCCACTATAAAAGACAAGAATTTGGAAAAAAAAAAATAATAAAACATAATAACCATTTATATTTCTCTCACTTTCCTTACAGTGAAAGATGGTCATTCTGATAAACACCACAAAATATCTGATAAATATTCATTTTAGCAAGCCTACAAAGAATTTATCCTTCAAATAGTTCATTTAATTAAGAATCCCTTATTCAGTATTTAATAAGGTAAAACCTTCTACTCCCAACAGCTATTTTAACAAGTCTTTGGCAGATAACACAGGAACTATTCAAACAGGCTTCCAGAATTATAAGCAGCGTCAACAGATATTAAAATTATTATCTGGACCCTTGAGCAAAAATGTTTGGCTTCACCAGCCTGACTTACACACAAATACACCAGACAATAAAACTACCCTACCTCATGCTTTCTTCCAGTCCTTATATTGTTGCTTTCCAGACTATCTGTAGTGTACAAATTATGCTCTGCTGGGTTAAGATCTGTGTTTTTCAATTTTTTCTGTAAAAGCTCCATATCAGTTTCTTGCACTGTAATATTGCACCCTAGCTCACTTAAAGAAGGCTGCTGAAATACCTAGAAAATGACAGTGCAGATATATTACAGTGATAACCAAAATCGGGAGCATAATACACCATTTACATAAAACTACCTAGAGAAACATATTAACAATATTACAGAGACACGTAAAAGCTGCAAATAATTCTGCTTTAATAAATGACTCATGAATCCATAATCAAAACTAGATCTCAAAATATTAAGGAAACATTTTCAGACCACCACATTTTCTATATCCTAATTTACATTCTTAACAACAGTTGTTTTATACAAACGTTTCTTCTGCAGTAACTTATTCTACTTATTAGATGGTATTTTGTATGGCACATGCTATTAAATTTCTTGACAAAATATTGCACCTTCTGGACTTGTTTCTGGTGAAATTTCAAGTTGTAAATATCACTGGCCTAACAAAAAAACCCTTAACTGCATATTCTGTAATTAAACATACTATTAGTTAAGAACTGTCTCAGAAAAGTACTTTTTTACTGTAAATCTACAACTTGTAGCCATTACATCCTTATACTCAGCACAACTGTTGTGGCCAAACTGAAGACTTACAGAAAAAAAAAGATTCTAGGTGACAATGTTACTCAAGGTTGGTACTTTGTTAAAACATTGTATTCCAGGACCTTTCCCAGCTATCAATCCATGTGCAGCAATTCCTTGACACAACCAAGGCTGCTGCACACAGATCAACTTGGCCTACTTACCAAACCTGTTCAGAGAGGACACATTTCACTGGTAGCAGCTACTCTAAGTTATATCCCTGATATCCAGCAGCAGACTCGTGTATGCATGACCAAGAGTGGTCAAGTTACCACGGCTTGACTACTGATTACTTGTCAGTTGAGTTTTCATTACCTGGCTGTGATCATACCCCACCACTTTGTAACAACCACTGGGCAAAACTTTCTTTGCTTAGTGTAAACAGCAGCAATATGCCTACTGAGTCACCTTATGGTAATCACAAAGTGAAATGTTTCAGCTCAAAGCTCCTCCTCAGTGCCATAAGACTGGGGACAAGATACCCATCTTCAAACAGCTATGCCAGACAAAGGTGATGTAATTCCCACACAGTCAAGGCATCCAGGTAGCTGGAGTTTAGCAACTCACTGCCACTGCTGGAGAAATTATATAAACCTCTCCCTTGCATAACTAACAGTGATTGCACAACTAAAAAGAGCTGGTTAGTTTTAAAAGTCAGTGGAAGTGGCCTGAGCTGACCTTGTACTACATTGGTGAGGGGAAACTCACGAAACTCTATTTCCAGTGGTGTTCTGACAGCAATGACGAGCAGTTGGCAAGCAGTAAAGTCTTCAATCAACCAACTTGATCCAGAAGATACATCCTTAACACTAACTAGAAGTTTTATTTTATCCCTTGTTAACAAGATCCTGACAACATCACTTCCTTGCAACTGTTTGAGCATATTCTTAAGATAAATACTCATTTCAATAGAAAAGATAAAATTTGGTACAATTATCACGTGGCAATACCATCTGAAATACTGGCATTCCCCATATGAAACAAGTCAGGTATACTGACAAAAATTAGAAAAAGCAGTGTAAAAAAAGATTAAGTAAATAAATCTCCAAATTCATGCCAATCAAGAAACAAGGTTGTCCAAAGCTGATTAAAATCAAGAAAGCAAACACCTTAGTAAGCTAAGTATTTGTCAGAAATAGACAAATAGGCATAGCCATTTCATTTATGCAGAATATGCTTTTCATAAAGCCTAAGATAAACTCACAATTTCAACAAATAAATTACAAATTAAAGATATAGAGCATTTGTTTTAGAAAAATGACAACTCTTCATACAGTAAGTATAAGAAACTTGTCAGAGAATAAAAGTTGCCATACTTTTGCTGACTGTTCCTTAAATACATTCTGTTCCTCATTTTGCATGGTTTAGGCCATATGTAGTTGCAAACAGATGCCATTACCACCTATGATCAGTAAAAGGCCTGTTTATAACCATTAGCTCATTAACACACAGGAAAAAAAAAATGAAAACTGTATAATGAGGAGCAGACAAGCCATGCATCAAAAGAATGCTTTAAAGAAAACTGGACTTCATGTTTGTTTGAACAAAACCTGAGCAGTATATAAAAAGGAAATAATTCAACAAAACCTAGAAGACAGAAATAGTGTCAGTACATAAGGGAAATGTAGTTATAGTCAAGTTCTGGAATTGATTTTATTCCTTGAACTTAATTCTTTCTTTTTACAAAAAAAGAAATACAGCTACCAACTTGACACACATCTTACTGATTTCTCAGCTGCATGTAAAAAAAAAAGCCCCATGTGGAACGCAAGCTTTAGAACTACATTACTAACTCAAAAAAGAGTCAACAATTTCAATCTGTTACAACAATTTAAATTCACATTACTGTTACTTTAAAAAGTCTACATCTGTTAAGTGCTCATTGAATTATTTAAGTTTTAAAATACCTTTAATATCTTTCAGTTCAACCCCTGCTGCTGACTTTCAAGCCATAAGAATTACATAAGCTTCACAAATTATTAACTTCTTATTGTATCACTACTTTTTATTCTCTTGTTTTAAAAACAAAATACTGAGTGCTTTAAAACACAACTCCAAATAAGAGTCACAGACTACATCAAAACCTGCTCCTCTATGTCATGGAGGTTCTTCTATTGACTTCAATAGGAGCAATATATGAACAGTATTCTTCATTTGTTTTGAGGTTGTTTTGCTACTCTTTTCTTCTTCCAAAAGAGATGCCTAGAAATTGCCATGCTGTGATGCTTACTCCAAATAAAATACCATAAAGGCACAGTTTCTAATAAAACCCTTACAGTCTCTGTCCATGTGGTTATACAGATGTATTTCTTGGAAAACTAAATCCATCAAATCAAGTCTTAGATCTTAACTTACACCCCCAAAATGCCTATGCTTTTACATCAAAATATTCAGTAGATAGCTGGTACCAAAACATAATTACCTATAGAATTCAGGTCTACTATACCCTCAAAACCTGCTCAAATTTTTAAATATACCTGGGAAATATTTTCAGTTTCAGAAATTCTAAGAACCCAGATGTAATTCCTGAGAGCAATTTAAAACAAAAGTTTTGCTTATCAAAAGATTCCAGTTCAAATGGAGTTTGGTATAATTTTCTGTTAAACCTAACATATCCTTGAATAATTGAGAAATATTCTTTTAATTTTCCTAGCCTAAACATTTTGCTTATTCAGATATCAAGAGAATGTTGAACAATAATTCTTTAGACATGAAAGTAGACTTTCCCAAGGCAGAAAGCCGGGTGAAATTTCTCTCTCTAGGCTTTTGTCTTGGATTCAAGTCAATTTAATTTCATACTTCCAGACTTCTGTGCTTCAAGTATCTTTGGTTAAGAGAAAAAAAAATTAAACTCAAATTATTTAGTGAAAAGATTTGGTTACTACAAGAACAAATGACTTCTGTATAAAAACATGACTCCATGAACAAACCAGAGTTCAAAGATCTATGCATGAAAAAAGAACGGCATTTTCATAAGGGCATGCAGTGACAGGATGAGGGACAATGACTTCAAACTGAAAGAGGGGAGATTTGAATCAGATACTATGAGGAAATTCTTTACTGTGAGGGTGGTGAGGCACTGGAGCAGATTGCTCAGAGAAGCTGTGGATGCCACATCCCTGGCAGTGTTCAAGGCCAGGCTGGATGGGACTTTGAGCAACCTGGTCTAGTGGGAAGTGTCTCTACCCATGGACATAGAGGGAGGAAACTATATGATCTTTAGGTTCCTTCCAAGACAGGCCATTCTATGATTCTACAAAATGCAATTCCATCAGATCCTCCAAGAGAGATGTGACCTTTTCTAGGCTTTTTGCTTTTTACGTCTAAATTCTAATTTGCAATCTAAGGGAAGTATTACAAAAAGTAAGGCCAAAATGGTAAATAATTTGGACTACAATGGAGCACTGAATTTAAAATCCCAACATTATCAGGAAAAAAAAGCAGAATGTTGAGTTTCAAGACTATATTAATCATTCATCTAAGGTCTATATGAAGGATGGAGTCCAGTTTCATAGTAAAGATCAGTAATCTGTAATCCAGAAAATTGCAGTCTGAGAGGCAGCACCAGGTTCTTCAACAGCTTCTGCCTCAGAATTATCACTGCAGATTTTTCATATTATGAACTGGAATAGTAACCTACACAGTAACTCAACAGAGAATTCCATGAAGTTAATTTCCTAAAGTCTATTCTGAATCCTATGCCTAAAAATAAAATTTCTATGAGACAAACATTTCAGTGTACACGTAATGGTGATCCACTTCACAGTCTATCCATCTACATGCTGAATGCAGCAAACAAAAAGCTTTCTCTCAGGTTAAAGCATCTTAGATTAGAGTCCAACTGTATTACAAGGTCTAGCTAAACACCGTAATTTCCTCTTTCACACTGCAAAATCAGTTTACATCACAGGTTATTTTAGAGAAGATCATATGTCTATTCTGATACTGAACTTACCTTACAGGCAAAATATGTATTCCACATAAATATCAGAACTTGTATATATGTTTTAATAACAAATAAAATCAAAAAAATATTTACTTCTATCAAGCAGATATCTCACTCCTCTTACATACCTTTTCACAGTGAGACTCTGCTGACGGTTTTCTGGATGCATTAATCAAGCTGAAGCATAAGCACCATCTTTGCCACAAACCTGTAGTATATGGGGAACTATCCACTGTACCTACAGAAGGGAATTCAATACCACTGTTGTCACCTATCAAAAGCAGTACAAACAATAAGGAAAAAATACAGCTATGCTCCATCATATTTCTGTTCTGCATGACCTTTCTACAATGGCAAAAGAGAGCAGGTACCAAAGGAATGGATATCTAAGAGCTTCAGGACTAATTTCACAGCCTAATGTGCAATGTCTTTATGTGTGCTTGTTCTCAGCTTTCTCAACACAAGGCTGTTTAAAAAATGTTCTAACATTAACTGGA
>JANPWX010019834.1:484881-602381 GCA_024734555.1 Trochalopteron elliotii | reverse complement strand
TTCAGTCAAAATCTGTATTTTGAAGACTGTACTGTATAAGTAGAGTCTAATAAACTGAAATCACTGAAAAACTAATGTTAAAAACAAGTCATACTCTGAAAATAAATCTTGGTGGATTTTTGCATGACAATAATCAGTACAGTTTTGAAAAATTTTCTTTATGTATTTCTCCTATGGATCTAACTTTTTATTTTAGTTTTAAAATCTGCTTTTTTTGGTCTAATAATCTTAAGTGACATACATGTGCAATCTATGTACTTCCATTGTTTTACTAGTATTTTCTATTCTGACTACTTTTAAAAACTTCATAATGAGAAATTATGATACTACTGTAAAAGTGCAAGTGAATTCTGTATTAGGTAGAACGCACATACCTGTCAAGTGCTACCGTTACAAATGGGAACTTTTACATGTTTGTTAATTACTGTTCTTTGATCAAGTGACACCTCTTTGGTGACATTGTCTTTGGTGTTTGCACACACATAGAAAGTAGGAGTCAATGCAGAAATGACTGCTTCAATTCAGCAAATATATTTATCTATTTATTCATTCACATGGATAATAGTTATGGTATACTAACTGAACAACTAAATGCACACATAGCAAGATGTAAATTTAAATTTTCTGTAAAGCAGATTGAAATTTTTCATCACACAGATTACTAGAATAGCCAAATAAAATGTAGCAAAAGTTTGTTCTCACCAAAACAAGTGCCACATTGACTAGATTAGGAGTACAGTATTTTAAAAAGGTGTCTTATGGCTCTAATGGAAGAAAACAGATATATTCTTGGTAACAAAGCCAACACCAACACTAAAAAACTCATTTTTGCCTGACTCAATGTAATCTGAACAGCAAGAAAAATTCAAACCCAGAAAAGAGTCTTTCTAACTCATGCAACACTGATGTATTATACTCCTAGCTACTCAGTATCTGAAGAAGACACATTACTATGTCAACAGACTGTAAGCATGTCCCACAGGCTGAACTTTCAGCAAGGCATTAATCTGAACATGCTCAAGAAATCAGTATTTCATAGCAGAAATAAAATTGCACTTAAACCAATTTCTCTTCTTAGGAAAGACTGATTAAAAAATTATAATAGGAAAACTTATAGGTGTCCACGCTGCTTTGGTGTCTTGTTAACCAAGCTTCTATTCCAAATCCATTGCATTCTGATGTTGCAGTCAAGAGACAAATGATGAGTGAGAAGGTTCCTCTCAATCACACATAACTTCAGGATTTCACAAATTACCAGAATTCTGTTTATCTAACAGGTCAAGAAGAAGGTAATCACTGTTTTTTTCCCCTCCAGAAACCCCAGATAGGCAACCAACACAATAACCATTACCTTTCTGAAATTCATGCTAGATAGTAAAGGTGGTGATGGGAAATTTGGCTATAATCAAAATCCAGTCAAAAATGAGCATTATGAAACATTCCCAAAAGGCATACTTCAGCCTTTTACCCAGAGCAAAACTGCATGTTAACAAAATCTGGGATATTCGTACAACAGAATGCAAGAAAGACTTTTCAGTTTACTCTTTGTGTTGTCGCTTTTATTTAAATGATAGGGTTCTTTCTCCCTTTCATTTGTTTATATCACTTAGGAATTAAAGCCTTTGGAAAACAATCACAACTTCTAGACTGGGAAACTACCTAACATTTTGTGAGAAATTTGGAAACAATAATCAGTCTTTCATTCTTCCTATCATTTTCTACTCCCATGGGCTCTCAAAATCCATACAGGACAAAGTGAATTATTTCTTGTCTTTTTCCAAGGCAGATCAGAGATCATGTTTCTCAGGCAAAATTAATTCAAAATCCAGACAGATTGATACTTCAAATGAGTCTAAGTCATTAAATATTTGCATTGAAATTTTTGTGCCTACTGGATTTTTCATTTATATTTATATTTGCTTACATCATCTCTAGAAGTGTAAGTTCAAGATTAGCCAATTTCTTATGGAAATAAGTATCTCACAGAAAATAAACAGTTCATTTATTAAAACCATGTAATGTCCTTCCAAGTGAATGGAACATCAAGACAGTTACTTCCAGCTAAAACTATATAAGTTCATTAGCTACATCATACTGGTATGACAATTTGCTGGTTTTATGACTAGCAGTACTTAAGTGGTTATAATTATAGTATCTGAAAGGTAGCATCCTAGTAAGATGAATGGAGAACATAAAAAATATGTTTTTTCCTACTTGGCAGCCATATCCCCTAATGTAGCTAATGGGGTTTTTTGGTAGTCAGCATTTGTCAGGACAAGACAAATAGCACGTCTTTTGACTTGCATAAACTTTTCCAACCTTTCCTGCTTTGAAAACAGCACTAATAAAAAACATGTTCAAATATAAAACTAGCTAAATCTACATGTAAAAATCATATTCACATTATTCATATTTTTAAACTATGGTTTATATACTGTTTAAAACAACACCAATGTACTATTCAATAGTAATTGATAATATTCAGATTCTTTTTTTAAGGAATTTAACATCAGAAAATTTAAATATGAAAATTAGCTGTCAGAAAACAATACAGATAACTGAAATAGCTTCCAAATTTCCATTTGATTCCTCATAGTTTCTTTTTCTGTTTTGTAGATCAAATAAATGCTTAATATTTGCATTGGATTATTTGGGGTTTAATGCTAATTTCTGACCCAGTTTTAGAAGAGGCACCAAATTTAATCACATTGCAGTAAGCACATTCCAAAATATTCAGAATTGCACAGCACGATGAAACAGGTCAACCACTAATAAAGTCAGGTGTATAGAAAGAGGATGCAAAATAGAGATGAGAGGAGTAGAGACAGAACATTGCACAAAATATCCAAACGAAAAACAACAATATTGTATATTATTTATCTCAGAACTAGCAAACTTCACAGAAGAAAAGAGTGGAATCTTGACTATACGTACGTGAATACTTCTCCTTCGCTTGAATGCAACAGGACATGAGCTCTACCCAGTAAACTTTTTAAACCCCAAGAAAACTTACAAAAAAAAAATTTTGTTTATAAGACAAAAGTAAAAAGCAATACATTTTAAGTAATTCCTTACAACATCTTATGACATTTGATAGTGGGGGAAAAAAAAAGCACCAGTAAGCAACACACAAGTGCTCTGCAAAAATTGTTGACTGACTGTAATTTCAGAATTTCTTCTTAACACATTATAACTGTCCTTTCTCTAACAGGCAGCTTATATTGTTAGAGGTAAAGATACATTAAAAAAAATGAGAAAAGATTAAACATATCAGAAATCAGTACACTGTAATAAATTTAGTCTATATGACACAAGAGCATTATTCTTCATTCAAAAAGGGTAAGTAATTTAGCTGAATTATACAAAAATTAAAGTATTCCATATTTCTCAGCTATCCTAACAATTTCCTGTATTGATTTACCTGACTTCATCAGCAAACAGTTTTTTGGTACATCATTGAAGAGTTACTTGAAACAAAAAACATAAATACTATCAAGTAAGCAAAAAATGTCAAACCAAAGCCAGAACTTCCAGATGCAAAACTAAACCACAGCACTAAGTTCCATGTCTAGTTGTTTATTAATCCAAACATACAGTGATATTGAACATATAGTAATGACATAAATTTTAAAAAGTTGGTCTAAATTAAGACACAGTAAGACTACAATGGAAATTATTACAGCATCATTGCAGAAATCCATGTTACAACCCATGCTTTTTATGAGAACTTGAAAAGAACAAGGGCAGAAATCAGCTGAAGAAACTCCAGGGTGAAGGTGATGAGACACTCCAGAGAGACTATATATAGCACATACATGATATTTTATTTTACTTTATATTCAATTTTTTCCCTCCCAAATACTTGAATATTCTGCAGATATCCGTCTACATCATTACACACAGAACTACTGTGGTCTAAGAATATCAGTGCAAGGTCTTTCAAGAATGAAAATCATTGCCTGTGAGTGTACAATTTAATATCACCCTAAGAGACTCAGTCTATCCAGGATTTCTTCAACTTCAACCTACAGGCACATATGATGCCAAAATCTACCTGCTAGAATGTGACTGAGTGTACTAGTGTTTAGCATACATGAAACAAAGACTACCTTAATTAACACACTTTCCAACAACAGAAAACAGTATCTGAGCTTGAACTAAAGTGTGGGAATCTGTTAAAGATCTGAGTTCCTCAAAACCATCCCAAAGTAGACATGAAAATGACAATACACTTACTACTTATGTGGGCTTCAGCATATCTGACCGGACACGTAGTTTCTCCCCTGCCTTATGTGTGAAAGAACTTAGGCCCTTCATTCTAATTTGAATAGGAACCTGCACTATCACTAGCATATACAGATCTATGAAGGTTTACTATTTATTTTCAGAATTTAATTCTACTTACATAAACATATTTATTTGTAACTATGTTTAAAGTTGCTGTAGTTACAGAAAATACTGTAAGTAATAAACAGCCTTATTATGTAACTAACTTGATGATGTGATGACAATTTCTCTGGCTCAAGAGAAAGCAAACAACTTCCACAAGACACCATGAGAAGGACTAGCAAAGGCAAATGCAGGTACAAAATTAACATCTGAAAATGTACCTGTCATGTTCCTATTTTTATCTATTTGCTGATGCACTTGATGCAGATTTCTGTGATGCCTCATAACTGGAAACTCTTACTGCACTTCCTAATTACTAAATCTAAATAGTCTAATTAGACTAACTACTGCACAACGCTTTTCTTCATCCACAGACATGCACAGTACCACTACTCACTGCATTCTCTACCTGAGAGTTCCAGGACGCAAATTATCATTTCCTGTTGAATGACAATGGTATTTCCACTCCACTAAAAAGGCCTTACACTAGAAGACTTTTAATCAGTTATAATTAACATGCATCCTAAAGGCCACATCAGACCAAGTGAAAGTACTGCATTATAAAAACAAAGGTCTTAATGTGTAAATTTGAGAAAACTGCGATAAGCTGGCAAAGGACTTCAGAATCTCTTCTTGTCTTATTATCCCTAGTATTGATTGAAATCTCTCCACCTTGAAATAGTTGGTGAGGACAAACCTATTGAGTCTCATTAAATCCAGCATAGGAATGAAATCCCCAGAGCATTTGGGACCACTAAAGCAGATGCTACACATTTTAGAAAAATATTCTCTATCCTTGAGAATATGAACTACAGCTGCAATATGAAATAGACATCAATTTATTTCCATAAAAGCTTTAATGTAAAGGAGTTATTGTAGAACACAGCGTCCTTAAAATTTAAAACTTAGAGAAAACAGGTGTATGAAGTCAACCCAACTTCATAAAACAGATTACATATCTTTACATGCTACTCAGTACAGCTAGAATTGAAAATTTGTGTTCCTCAATAAATTTATACAGAATTCAATGCAAATTTATGGCCTCAGATTTATCTGAAATATTTTTTCTTTTTTTCAGCCTACTGTTTTATACTACACATTAACATCAGCACAAAGTTCTGTTTTTCTCAATGGTACCCTGTTAACATGAACTTTAAATATGTGAGTCAACCACACTGCCTGAGCTACAGCACATAGTGCCTATCTGACCACTAACAGAGAGGTCATTGATCATGCTGTAAGGGACAATATATCATAGGATGTACACGCTGATAGGCTCAATGCCATTTGAAGAAGTAGGAAAATATTCCTTTGTGACTGTATTTGTGGAATAGCTGACATATCCTTATCTAGCTGTTGCAGACTGCATATTATTAATACAGGGAAGACAAACAGAACACATATTTGTCCGCAAATAATTTGTGCCTCTCTCATTCAAGCAAAAAATAGACATTTATAACATTTCTATAGATGCTGAATTTTCAAAAAACCTGCTGTGACTTGAGTAGGACTGCATATCTTGTGATTTGAAAAATCCACATTACTTTGAAGCAATTACAATTGGCTGTTTTATACAGTTCTGATCAGAAATACAGTATAGGACTGTCATGATTAAAAGGATTCCTTTCCCCTTTCAAAGTTCTCTCAACTCAACCTGCCACAAACATCAGCTCTATTCCACTGTGACTTTAGGAACTTCACTTACTCCTTTTTTTGCTTTCTTTTTCTTTTTTTCCCATATTTTTTCAAGCTCGATATTTTACAAAAAGATAACTTAGCAGTTCCACAATAGTAATTTTTAGTAGATATGAGTTGGTTTTTGCTGATTTGAGGGATTTAAGAGACCTTACTCCTTTGTTTTAAAAAATATTGAATTCAACATCTCCAAACCTGCAAATTTTAGTCTTTTGTAAGTTGGGAGTATTCAGCAGCTATCAAAAATTAGGGTTTATCTTCTAAACCACACTATTCTTTTTATAAGGTAAGACAGGCAGAAGCTTTAAGTCCTGCCTAAGACTGACTAAGAACTGTGAACCAGCATTCTGAAGCAATTCTAAATATTCAACCAAGCCCAGATTAGAAGTGGCTTGACCCTATAGCTGTATCAATATACCCATCAATTTTACATTGCAACTATTACTTAAGCAACTGTTTTTCACAGGACAGTACAAACTCTTTCCCATACTGAAGAAACACTGGCAAAATCTTTACTGTGCAAGGTAAAGTAACCTTTATAAAGAGTTTTTTCATGCTTTAAAACAGTCTCATGAAAATCCAATTTTATTTTCTTTCATATTGTATTGTTGTAAAACTTGCATGGAGGAATATGGTTTTATACACACCAGTGAAGACACATCATACTGTCTTCCCTTTTTTTTTTGGAGTGACTCAAAGAATCCATTTAACACCTTCAGAAGCATTAACTAGAGAATGGAAAATAAAAAACTACCAACACCTGACACCTCTATTTTCTTTTTTTTCATTCTAGAATTTAATCTGTCTTGCTCCAGATAGTTAAATTCCTCCTGCCTTGTACATGTTCTGAACAACTTTGATAGAAAGTCTACCTGTAGCTTGACTGAAGTACTATTGCAATGCAGAAATTATTTAATATCTATCATCAGTGCAGTCAAATATACTGCAGAGTTTTCTAGGGTGTTCGGGTTTTTTTCCACTCCTTTTTATACACAGCAGCTCTTTATGCTGGTATTCCACAAAATTTATTACCTTAGCAAACCACATCACATGATACATGATACAAGTCAAATGGACAAGAATGTGCTGGGCACAATGAGCTATAAAATGCTAACCAAACACATCTTTAGAAACCCAGTGCTAATTCTGGTTTGACTCAGGCCTAGCTTGACAATTTTATTACAAACTGAACACTCTAAGTAAGATGACAAAGGGAAGAAAAGTTTTTGGGAAAAGCACTGGCAATATACAACTTCAGAAAGCAGTTCTAAGATAGTAGAAAGTTGTGAAAATTGTTTATACAAATTCTTCTTTGCCTTCTTCCTTCTTAATCTTTCTAAAAAGAAAGCCAACATATCTTCTATATTTCTTACAGATTAAAAAACAAATATAATTTCATAAACCTAAAAGAAGTTCTGAGCAGTGTGTGTTTGACAGATCATTAGGGTGAATATTTTCTCTGACATTCACCAAAAACATCACACTGTTCTGCACACATATGTATTGTTTCAACTTTGTGAACTAGTTAACCATTTCAAAAGACATTATAGCAATATTTTTTCTAGTTAATTTTTATGGAGCAGGTTTTTGTATCTTAAAACACTAAAATTCTTTGTGATTCATACAAATACTTTGTTTAGTGAAAAGAGTATCTTCCCCTGAAGTATGAAAATCAATTTGGAGAATGTAGTAATTGAAAGCACCTGTCCTCCAAAACAGGAAGAAGAAAAACACTTAACACCAAATTAGAAAAAGAAATTTATATGCTTGGCAATTTAATCCTATTTTTCTTCACATGCAGTGAAATCTCAATTTTTTAAGGCTGATCAATTCAATGTATGCAAGGGTTCATACATGCTGGTATGCAATTAGGCCAATAAACTCGGATACTCAACTATAGTTTGGCAATAGTAGAAAGCCAGAGATCTAGAAGATGCAACAGTACAAAGAGTTTGATTAGTCTGTGCATTGATATTGTACAGATGGATATTAAAATGAACCCTATGATCATAAAGCAGAATAACATACTTTTTGATCTGTTGTTTTAGCTGTGTGAGCATATTCTTGGCCTTGAAGTACTTTTTGTTTATCAGCATTGAGAGCCTCTAGCTGCTTTATCAGCTCAGCCTGCTGTGTTGTATCTTCAATGATTTGTCTGTGAAGATTCTGTAACTCCTCCAACTCCTTCCTGTGCAAAACAGCAATAAAGAGAAACTAAGAAAAAGAACAATGACCTCTGTTAAAAAATTGTATGCAAATAATTTTATTGTAGATAATGAGCATCCTATCTTAATTAATTTTTCTGTCAATTGCCTTACAAACACTGTAAGTTACATATAAAATATTTATCATACACCTTTGAGAAATATCCACAAAACAGTTAACTTTCAAAATGGAATGCCTTTCTGTTTCCCTGTAATACTTTAACTAAAATAAATAAATTTTCGCTACTTCATCTTTTCTAGTCAATATTCAGTTAACTCTTTAACAGTGAGTCAAAATACAAAATACATAGAACACATCAGCTGTAAATAAGTTTATTTTTTTAACCTAGAACAATCAGAAAAAGATAAAACATTTTCCTGAACTTGCAAAGTATGTGTGAAGCAAGCTTTTTTTCTGAAATGCATCTCTCCCTAGACACATGAATATGTTTACTGATAAATTACCTCTTGTCTGCAGGTACGGCATATTGCAACAACCATAAACAAAGTAAGCAAAAACTTTGGTGCATATTATATAACATAACAAAAGCCCTATAAAGACAATAATAGGAATGGTAGTGTAATGCAACTATAACACAGATCTAGTATAATCAGCTTTCTTGATAATTGTACTGTACTGCTGATGGATTTTCTAAATTAAGATCAAAGTACTGTAACACTTACTATAAAAAATAATTAAAACTTCTAATATTTTCTACAACATGTATCAAAAGTACAGATGACTCTATTAATCCCTGTTTATATATTTTCTACTTAATTCCCTTTTAATTCACAAGCACATTTCACACTATTATAATACAGAGATACCAAAATATATATTTAGCACTCCAACTAATTTTCTTCCTTACTTCCTCAAAGAATTGTCTTTGTAACCTCTAACACATATGTCACATTTCTGTGACTAGAATTGCCATTAACAGGATTTATCATTGCATTTTTCTAGTGCTCCTGGAGATATTCAGGCAAAGATTAGTGTACAAAAGGTAAGCAGCAACACCAACTTCATTGCCTTCTTCCAGGGAAAACACAGAATGACAAATACACAATTTTAAGGGAAAACTTTTTTAAAAAACCTATGCCACTAATTCGGGTTTATGATTGAATGATTATTCAATATAGATATATCTGAAAAATTATATAAGAATTCAAATTACATTTACAATACCACAGTCAGACAGCTTTATTTTGTAAAAAAGCACTATTTTAGAAAGTCTGTTAACAGAGTAACAAAGGATAGTATTTAAGGAGATGCTAACCATGCTTACTAGGATTTAACACTGTCCTGTTTTGAATGAATTGAAAAATAGTTCCCCAGAGTTAACAAGGGTAGAGATACATGAAAGACTCCTGATGTAAGAAAGTGCAACTGCAGTATGTATTGCATATGTACTAATTTACTTCTGTTCAGAAGAACAGCAGCAGAAATATGCACACAGTGATATATTAGTACTTTCCAGGCTTCCAAACAAGCACTTTTTTAATTTCCCTGACTGCATGTATATAGTAGAAAATAACACATCTTTTCACTGCAGTTAAAACACAGATTATATTAATTTTGCATAGGTTCTCCAATCAGATCTTCATTTTATTGTAGAAGAGAAAAACATGGGATAAGGTTGAATCCTCAAGGCCAGTCTGCTATATTGCTGCTCTTTAATTTGTATGCAAACACCAATGCAGTTATCTGTGTCTGTCACCCGAGAATGCAGTATTATGTGTTCTCTAATGGTCTGCCCACAAAGTGTATTAAGGTCAATGGGAATCTTTTTTGTTGACTTTATCAGACTTCCAGTTATATCCTTAAGGGGAAGTAGTGGAACGAGTAAACTAAATCTTGCAGCCACACAAGAACCACAGCACAGTTGGAACACATTAACATGTTTGCTTACGTTAAATTCAAGGCTTTTTAAGTGTAAGGAAACTCGGTCACAGTCCCATACACTACATTTTACAAATCAAACTTTATTCATACTTGTACTTTAATTTGCTTTAGTCTTTAGTGAATGAGGCACTATTTTTACATTGTAAATCAGTGGGGGAGCCTTCTTTTATCTCAGTTCTACAGACCAATATGGAAATAATGCTAACCTTACCAGGCACTATTCAGTACCAATGTGCAATACAAACAAGTATACATAAATAAGCACCTTTGATAACAGATGAGTGAAATCAATGAGGGGAGCTTTAAACTAGGAATGTCAGGGATCAAACATGTTGATGAAATGACAAGTGAGAGAGCTGTAGTCTGGACTTGGCAGACAAAAGCAGACAGGTAGATATGGGCAGAAAACACCTTGTGATGAGCAGCAGAATATTCAGGGAGAACGTTCACTTTATGCACATAAATAACAGAGTGCTCACAGTATGAGGGAGGTTCTTAAGAATCTTCATGGTGACAGGAAAAATTGGTGATAATGTCTTCACAAACAACTCAAACTTAAAGAACCAGTCAAGTTCTGGAGAAATGGGTGTGGGGGTCTTCATAAATATCAAGCCACCCAAGTTTGTTGCAGAATCCCGTGTAGGCTGAACTTCAGGGACAAATGTGCAGGCTTAATAGACTTATGAATATTAACTTCTCCAGCCATAATGTGCTTAAAGCTAATTTTAATGGCCATGCAATACATGGGGGAGATACATCTTACAGGGGGAATATGCAGTAGGTGATTCAGAAAGGCTGTAACTTCCTAGTACCTCAGCCAATGGGGAAAGGAGGAAGACAACATGCAGTCAAGAGTTTAGGATAAAAGGAGACCGTGTCTTCCAAAACCTCAAGACAGACTCCATAGGTATATAGCCTAGTGGACTCTCTGCCTTTGATTCTTGCAGGACTCCTCTGTCTCCTTTGTAGAAAATGGCCTTTTACTATGTGATTTTCCACACACTGGGAAATAAGCCCAACCATGTATCTATCTGAAGCTGCTGTTCAAATGGACACAGCACATCTCCTGGAAGACAACAGGAGGAATGAGAGATATGTCTGCAACTTCTGGACTCAGTGAGATCAGAGAGACAAGGTGGGACAACTCACATGACTGAAGCACTGCCATGCATCATGGATACAGGTTCTTTAGGCCTACATTCAAAAAGAAAGTTCTGGGAAACTAGAGCAGTCAAACACATCTTAGTCCCTGCGAAGGTTGATGGACCATGTAATGGAGAAGATCATCACTGTGAGTCATAAAGGGAAATAATATTTACAGATTCATAGAATATTCTGAGCTGGAAAGAGACCACAATGATCATCAAGTACAACTCTTAAATCACTCACACAGGGACTGAACCCACAACCTTGATGTTACTAGCACCATGCTCTAACCAACTGGCATGGCAGCTTTCTTCAAGGGAATTACTATCTCAGTGGATAAGAGATGAGCACTGGCTGGGTTTTTTGCTTGTAGTAAGACTTTTTACATAGCTGTACATCAAATGCTACAGACAAACTAATGAGAAATAGGCTAGATAAGTGCACAATAAAGTTCCCTTCAACTACTGGGTTTGAAGAACCATTATCAAAGATGCAGAGTCCAATTCAAGGCCAGGCACTAAAGGACCAGCCTAGGGGCTAATATCAGAGCCACCACTTTTCAACATCTTAATTAATGACCCAGATAATGAGACAGAATGGACCACGGCAACTTTGCTGATGATACAAAAAAGGGGGATGGCACAACAGATGTTTCGGCTGCCACTGAGAATGACCTTGGCAGTCTGGACAAAGGGCTGGACAGGAACCTCATGAAGTTCAACAAAGACAAGAGCAAATTACTGCCCCTGGGGAGTAATAATCCTGTGTAAAAGCACAATCTGGGAACAGACAAACTGGAAAATACCTTGCCAGAAAACCACCCGGGGATCCTGGTGGACACCCAAATGGCCATCAGATAGTAATGTGGCCCTGTGCCAAACACCAGTGACATCCTGAGCTGCGCAAAGGATAGTCCTGCCAGCAGGGTAAGGGAGGTGATCCTTCCCCTCTAGACAGAAGTTTTAAGACACATCTTGGGGCTGCGTTCGGTTCTGGGCTCCCCAGTACAAGAGAAACATGGACATGGCTGGAGAGAGCCAATGAAGGGCCACCAAGATGATTTAAGTATTACAGCATCTGTTATACATAGAAAGGCTGGCTGCTCAGCCTGGAGAAGGGAAAGTTTAGTGACAACTGAACTATCAACACCTATAAATACCTGATGGCAGTCTAGAAAGAAGATGCAGATGGACTCTTGTAAGTGGTGCTCAGTGACAGGAAAAGCAGCAATAAGCACCAATAAAACCAGATGAAATTAGAGCTAAACATAGTAAAAATATTTTAATCCATTGAAAGTGGCCAAACACTGGAAGACCCTACTCAGAGAGGTTGCAGAGCCTCCATTCCTGGACACTGGACAGTACTGGGTAGCCTGCTGTAGCTGATACTGCTGAAGCAGAGGGCTGGATCTGCTGGAGGAGCATACTACACCATCTCCAGAGGTGTCTGCCAGTTTCAACCACTCAGTGATGCTCTGTGATTCTGTTACTAATTTGCTTGTCCTGTGCTCAGAGTATTCAAAATCAATCTCGAGATATTTATTAACATGCTTACTCTAAGCAGCAAACAATAAAAACTCTACAACCTAGACAGCTTATCCTGTCACTGCAGCAGGATAAAGATGTCAAGTCCTCAGAAAAATTATCATCTTGGGTGAGCATGTAACAGAAGAAATAACCAAAAATTACTAACTGACTGTAACAAGTATAATGAGCTGCATTTAACATATAAGAGCAATTACACTCATACATGATATACAGGCATCTACACATACACACAGATATATAAAAATATATACATCTACATAGAAAATATATAAATTATATGTAAACGTACATACACACATACATATAAATATACATATACAAATGGTGATAAAATGCTTCAACATACTATACACTTTAAAGAAACACAGTTTTAAGACAAAAGTCACCATGAGCAACAGTAATTGAAAAAACAACACTGTCACCTAAGACCCAAACTGCAGCACTTAAGTCTACTTTTTTCCATTATCCCAAACTTCCCATAAACTAACATACTATGATAAACTGAGAGCTTTTAACTTCTTTAAGACCAAAGTCAGCAGGTAGTACTGAGAAATAAAAAAACACCTCTCTGTCTCCAACCTCATACCTTAAGATAAATACAATGGGAAATGAAGAAATTTACAGAAAGTGACCTGCACTCTTCAGGCAACAAGAAAGCATGTGCTACGAAAAGCAGTCTGGTCTTTCTCATGTCAAAATACAAGAGCATTACTAAATCATTTCAATCCCCAAAGTAAGATTGTTGGTACGATCTTACTAATTTACAAGGTTAGTAGGCTGTTCTCAGCATTGCAAGGTTGATGCTTCATGAAGACACCACAAAGCAGACAGCAGCAAGAGTCCAACATTTGACACTTTATCCGACCATTAACAATGTTTAAGTCACTAGTATTGCTTAGGGTAGAGAATTCTGGTGTTCACAGAAGTTTCCTTCTATCCCTAAAACATAAGATTAAATAAAATCTTTCTATCCTTTAGGGGAAAGGAGCCTTGTATGCCCCTACCAATGGATTTGGAGTAACCTGTGGCTTTCCAGAGATGTAAATGAAATGAATAGCTATTGTCATTCCACATGCTGTATAACTGTGTTATAAATGGAATTAAAAACATACACAGCACTTCAGGTGATGTTCTTAACTTTTCTTCACCACCACAATTCTGGTGACTTTGAGCACCTGAGGTGTCCCTGTTACAAAGGGAATATAAGATGGTTTGAGGTAATTCAAGAAATCTCTAGATTCCATCATCTGCAGTTTGAAAATACAGCACAGTGACAAGTCATATAAATTACAACTTCTCATGGAAATGGCATAAATACTACAAAACGGTTTGCAGCACACAGCAAAGAATAACCTGAAAATCTAAGAGCAGCAAAATGAGTAAAAATCTGACTACCTCATAATTTACAGCAAACAAATTAAGAGCAACTGTATTGGAAGGGGTGATGGGCAGGGTGGGGGCACACAGGGTGGTAGAGTAAAAATAAGAACATTATTAGAGAAAAAAATAGTTAGAAATCATCAGGGATAGATTTGGACTAGATATGAATCAAAGGAATAAAGTCATGGCCCACCTTTCCACTAAAAACACTGTGGCAAGAAATTCAAATTCATTTTAGAATAGAGTTTACTACATTTGCAAACAGTTCAATATTTCCTGGATACTTGTGACAGCAAGGCTCAAGCCTCAGTGAATCAAGTAAACCTCTCCAGTTTGATGTTCAGAGCTCCACCAGAGCTCTGTGTCAAACCACAGAGTTCTAGACCCTGGTATTTAGCATAATTTTAAAGCAAAAATCACCAAGCTTGATAACGTGAAAATGGAAAGATTACTGTGGACTCTTAAGAAGTCCAGAAAATCTGTATTTAATGAAAACATGAAAAAAAAACCCAACAAAAAAAATGCATTTCACAGGTAATTCAGAAGTTCGAAATTAAACCCAGTGACATGAAGAACACCTTGCAAAAATTAAGCCAAAAAAGAAAGGTAATGGCTCCTTGAAGGCATCCACTATGCAGGATGTATCCTGTAAATACTGTTTTTTCACTGGTCATAGAAAATTTATCCTCCACACGTCAAAAGTATGTGGCAGATTTTTACTGACATATGACAGTATATTTCAAAAAACCCTTGTTATCCTGTAGAACCAGAGTCACACTGGAGTATTTCTTCAAAGTTTGATCTCTGCTAATTTGCTAAAGAAAACAATTCTCTTGATGTCTACAGACACACCTACTGTTAAACTAAAAAAAGTCTTGCCAACAAATTGACACATATGCACAACACAGGAAGTTGTGAATGCACAAGAACAGAGCACTAGTTCAGTATGTGCATATTCCCTTGGAAACTTCCTTCTCCAACTGAACTTAGCACATAGTGTAAAAATTTCAGACAGTACTACCAAGGTGTCAGCAGAAGGCACATTTTTCTGAACTGCCTATCTGTATATGAAAGAAGACACCAAATGAAGGAAGTCAGTTGCCTTTCTTTCTTCCTTCTTCTAGAGCTTGTTTCGCATGATTTCAATTGTGTTCCTGTTTGGTTTTCACAGAATGAGAGGGTGGGGAAGGTAGGAAGGCAGCAAACAGGGAGACAGAGCACTGGGGAGAACAGATACATTTGCAAACCAGGCTGTCTTTTTCAGCTCTAGAGTTTGAAATCGATGATGGGAAACTGAAGATACTAAGAAGGATGGGGTATTTTCCATAACCATTTGTAAAAAATTTTCTACCAGAATCAAATGAAAACCAAGCATTCAATTTGATACTTTCAAAAGACTAAATTTTAAATGGATTTAAAAAAACAGTTACCATAAATAGGAAAAATTAAATGCTTTCATCATAAAGTCAATACAATTGTAAGACTTTGGCCTAGCAAGATGAGAAGATTGAAAGACTTCATTTTCTCCTCAGATTTTTCCTTTAACTCAGGAGTTGTTACTTTAACTTAAATAAGAGTTTTTCTTTTTTTGACAAAGACGTGTATAATTTTGACTATTTTTTCCATTGAGAAACAACAGAAAACTAATTTTCTCTATATATTGACATCTGAGGAAGATAAGGAGAAATTTAAGTATTCTATAATCTAAAATACAGAATATTTGCAATTCTCGGTATGTATTGCTAACTACCGAAACTGTGAATCTACATAATATAAGCTTAAGCCTTCTTTCTTCGTAACAGAAATGTCAACAAGAAATTTGTAGCTGAAGTTCATTGAGAAAGATTAGCAGACAGAAGTTAGCTGGCAATTAATTATATTGATACTGATCAAACATATACATACAGACATGTGAAGCATAACTCACATACTAGTGATATTGAAAAATACTACTACTTATTGCAATATCAGTAAGTATCTAGGAAGAAAAACATTAAAGCACATAAAACCCCCCATATGATTGATTTACCAAACTTTCTCCATAAATTTAGAGGATTGGTTATATGGAAAAACATAGAAGAAAACTTCATTTTAAAGTAAGTATGGTGTTCATCCCTTTATTACCTCATGTTCAGACCTTATATTCAAAAATGTCCTTATTTTAACTCCATATTTTAATGAGGTGTTTGTGCCAAATTATAATAATTCTATAATTAATTTGCAATGAATAGCAAAAATACGTTTTGAGAAATTTGAAGTTCAAAGACTTGGCCAACTTAGATTGCAATATCCTAAGCTGAAACCAGCAAGCAGTAACTTTGGAAACTTGATTGCTTGACTCTAAAATGCCTCTTTGCTGTCCCCAGTCCTCACACATATATAATTTTCTGAGAATAATTTCAGGAGATAAATTCTATTAGTCCATTGCTGAATTTCACAAAGTCCATTGATTGCCTCTTTCAATACAATTTCCCAATAGGCTGAGCGTGCTTACTGACTTTTTAAAACCCAACTGCTATTATTCCTTTTAAACATGAAAATTATTTTTCTTGTAAAGACATAATCTTTCTTGTACAGATTTCAACAAGATGAAAATTTAGGTCAGATGCATCAAAAAATCATATTTCTTGGTTTTTGGGGTTTTTTTCCAAAAAACTCCTTAGATACTGACTCCCTACAGAAAGATTATTGGTGCTTGGAAAGTAAAGAGGAGTATCCATACCAATGATTTACACTTCCCAACTGCAGCTCTTCAGGCAAAACCACAATTTAAAGGAATATTGAAGAGAATATTATTTATCTAACATAGGAATGAAACACTGTATGCCCCTGAAATGAAGAACTAAAACACAGACAATTTCCTGATAATCCACTTAGAGTTACCAATTATCTTCTGACATTACCTTCATTCTGGGGAATGGAATTCAGTAGTCTTTCCCATTCACGTAATTCATTCTGTCCTTTAGTTCTTTTCCAAGACACAAACAATGCAGCACTAATCTTAAGGATTCAGTGTAAAGAAATAGCGTGTGAGACCTAAGATAAAGCTTAAATCACTGCACTTTAAACCTTTAGCACATGTCTATGTAGACTTTTGCTGACTTGTCAGATTTGACTCTAATTAAAAAGTTAAACTTAGGCTTAAAGCTTTTACAGGGTTTAGGGTATTTAGCCTCTCTAATTAATGTTTATGTCACTAATCATATTGTTACTTTGTTACTTTCAGTAGAGATTGGTAGTTCTCTGACCCAATGCAAATTACAGAAGTGTAATTTCTTAAGACTATCACTACTATTAACCTTGTTTTCTACATAGAAGCTCCTAAAAAAAAGCAGCTATGCATTCATTGTTTTAATCTCTCACAAAAATTCACAATATTGTGTACATGAACTAAGAATCATAGATACAGATTCATTTTTGAGACTGCTTGTTAAATCTGCTCTTATTTTGCACTGTTAAGCCAATGCAAGGAAAAGAAACAGCATACAAGAAAATTTCTGAAAGTGCTCACTGAAAACAATGCAAACAAGCAAAGGTCCGCCTTTTACTGTAAACCCTACTGTAGAAGTTAGTCAGCAAACTGCAAAGTGTATCCAGGAAACACAGCAGGAAGGCAGCTTACTCAAACAATATTTCAATCTCTACATAAACCATGCTAGAGTTCCCTTAGAAGAGCACATCAGTCCTTTGGAAGCTTTGTATGACTATTCTCCTCAGAGTGTTTTGAGGCAAGAATGGAAATACAAATATTACAGCAATATCTAGAACAGAATTTCAGATGGTGGCAACAGTCTTAGACCTGCTTTGGTATCATGCCACTCACATATGCAATCACTCGTTCTCAGCACAACAAATATTCTGTGATTCATTAATAATTTAAAATAAAAGCCTCCTTATATAATATCATCCCTAATCTACTGCCAAGAGTGTATTAGTTTTCCATTTACATACAGACTTAGTTAAAGAAATAAGAAAATGCACATTTTTCCCTTTCAGCAATGATGCCTCAAATCCTGAGGTTATCAAAATATTTCTATAACTGAAAAGGGAAAAATTAAATTCTATATAAATTAAATTCCATAAAGTTGCATAAAAATGTCTTATATATATTTAGATGTATCAGAAGTGTACTACAATCAAATTCCTTGAAATTGTACAAGAACTATCATGTCCTGTCAATAACAGTAACATTGATGTGTGGAGCAAAATCACAAGCAAATGAGGAAAGAAATTAATTTGTTTCTTGACAAATATCAGGCAACATACCTGGTGTACCCAACATGAGTCACCATTCAATGTCAAAGGCTAGGTAGAAAAACTTAATTTTTCCTTGAATAATGAAAAAATTCAAAATGATAGGAGACAGTTCACTATCAACATGTAAAATTTTTTAAGTGTAATAAGGTATTTAGAACTTGCAGACCTATAATTGTAGGGTTTCTGCTCAGTATTCTTTTCCTCTGCAGCTAAACTTATTGAATATGTGAAGAAAAACTGTAATAGTTCATATATTCTGTGAATAAATTCTATTTGTCTGTTTCTAATACCACACCATAGAGTTGCAGAGGTTTTCCATGGAAGAGATTAAAAAAAATATCTAACATTACCAATGCTTTAAATTCCCATCATCCATTGTAGGGTACAATACAAAGAATATGTAATACGTTATTTTCTCATAAATACAACTTCAGGAGTTATCTAATGGCAGAATTTAAATTAGAAAAAAAGTATCTTTCAACACTTCATTTGTGACATATTTGACTTCAGCTTTTGGTTTCAAGTAAGAAATTAATCTGTTCAACCTTTTGAACATATTTTGAAAGCGCGAGTTTTTTGAAAACATTACGGAAAGACCAGAAAAAGGAAAGAAAAACCTTGTTATACAAATATCTTAGCGACTGAAATATTATATATTGATGTACAAAAGCTCAGCTGAGTACTGAAATCTAAAATAGAACCACAGAATGGTTTGGGTTAGGAAGGATCTGAAAGATCATCTAGTAACAACCCCACTGCCATGGGCAGGGAGATCTGCCTACTAGGTCAGGTTGGTCAAGGCCCTATCCAGCCTGGACTTGAACACTGCCAGGGTCATCTGCAATGTCCCTGGGCAACCTGCTCCAGTGCCTCCGCATCCTCATAAGTAAAGAATTTCTTTCTAATCTCTAACCTAAATTTCCCCTCTTTCGATTTGTATCGACTCCTCGTCCTATCACCTTACCAAGGGTCCCTCTCCAGTTGCTATGGCGTCTCCACAAAACTTTCTCTTCCTCAAGCTGGACGGCCACAACTTATTCAGTCTGTCTTTGTAGAGAAGGTGATCCAGTCCCCTCATGGCCCTCCTCCTCCAGACTTGTTCTTCTCATTTTGGGATCACCAGAACTATACAGGGCACTGCTGGTGGGGTCTTGCAAGGACATAGTAGAAGGGGAAAAATCACCTCCTTTGACCTGCTGACACACCTCTTTCAATGCAGCCCATGACACGTATTTCTTGGCTGCAAGTGCACATTGCTGGCTCACATTGAGTTTTTCATCAACATCATGTTTTTGACCACAAAATAATCTGTAGTATTTTACACTCAAATTCTGAGTATCTGCATTTTTAAGATAATATGGAATTTATCACATTCCCTTCTTCTTGATACAGTAACCAAAAAAGTTCATTGTGTAAACATGCTAGGTAATAATGTGAAAATTTACCTAGCACAAATACTCCTAGTCTGGGTTTTTAAATTACACTCCATTACAATGGACTATTTAAAATTCAAGCTTTTAAAGTCTACAAAAAAATTCTATTTAAAACAGTTAGTCAAAACATTGAATAATTCAGTTATATGAGAGAAAATACATATTTACAGAAGACACAGAACAAGACAGCAAGAAAAGGTGAATTTAAAAGAACTTCAAATGTGAAAAGCATAAAAAACCAAGAAATGAGAAGAACAGTTATGCCCATTATGGACTCACTATGAATTAACACCAGTTTTGTTATTTGTAGCTTCAAACCCTTTGAAAGTCACTTTCAAAGACAACAGCTTTGTTTTCATGTTTTTTTCTATTATATATTATGACAGAAGTGAGAGCAATTTTTCAAGGTCCCATCTCAATAAAACTCTCATTTTTCAGTGGAACTAAAATCCCAGGCTCCTCTTGAGAGAGACGGCTGTTTCTTTGGAAGTTCTGACCTTCGGATTTCAGAAACTTCAAAAAGTACTGTACTAACTAGGAATTAACAAAAACAGCCAACCCACCAGTAAGCAATTCCACTATCTTCTACTTCACCTCCACTTAAAATCTGTAAGTCTGACATTTTTGCATCTATATACAAAGCCTTTTGTTACTTGTTTGGGGAAAAATACAGTCATCCTGATACTAAACAACAGCTTAAGTGACCTCCACCTAAAGAACAACCAAATAACTCAAACATTTAATTGATTCTTAAATATGGAGACAGCTGGCTGATTGACAACTTTCCATCTGTTCACTTTTAGGACAAATAGAAAGCTGATATATAAGCTCTGAGAAGCACAAAAGAAGCACAAAGAAGTTCTCAAGAACTACTTTAGGCAGAAAGCAGACTTAAGTCAACTTTCTGTACACTGTTCACTATTTTTATGAATGTACATACAGAAAAGACAAAAAATAAAACAATATTGTTAGCCTTTTAGCCATCTTATCATGCATCCTCCGGTAAAGAAATGTTCTTTAAAAGGACAAAATATTCATAGCAGCTTTTCCTTTCTCTCAGTTTGAAGCAGTAGAATTTTATACCCAGTGATAGGAGGTTACAATAACAACCAGTCTTTGAAAGTGAAAAGTGGCACTTTTCTTCAATGGAAATGGTTTAAAGACAAAAAAAAAAAAAAGCTAACACTTCAGCCTTTGTACAGGTGACCACTTTACCAAAGCAGCAATCTGTGATTTAGATCTCACATTTCTACCATCTCATACACATTTGAAAGGCAATGCTGAGCTAGCTTCTTTTGATAAGGATCCTTTTTATTCTTTAAGTCAGAGGAGACTAACATGGACAACACCTGTATACAACACATCTTCAAGATTGTTAAATGTCATCTTTATTACTGAAAAACGTAGAAAAAGATGCTGATTCAACTCCCAAATTAAAGGGTAAGAGGCAGTCAACACTCTCAGCACCCCTGGATGCAGTTCATTTCAGACTGTCGCAATGGATGTGTACTAGCCAAGTTCTCTCAGGTATCTTCCAGCATATAAACTCTTGGTACTTCACACTGAAGTCTGTCTCTAGGCAGAAACTTTTGGGGAAATCTTGGAGAATACTGAGGCAAAGACAATATTTAGTACCTCTGCTGTATCTATTAACTTTTGTAATTAATTCATCATCCCCAGGTCCCCAGTGGGTGCCCATTTTCCTTGTTCAGCCTTTCACTGATAAAGCAGTTCAAGAAATTCTGGTTGTATCAGTCATTATTTGCAGCTCTCAACTGCAGGTAGGTTACCACCACCCTTCAGTGTCCAGACAATGTTTCTGAACTCCCTTGATACAGCTTTCACTGTTTCCACTTCCTGAATACTGTTTTCCATCTGCAGCCTGAACTGGAGTCTAGTGGTGAATTCTGTTTAGCCAAGCTGATTTCCTGAGACTACCACTTTTTTACCCAAGTGGACCATACTTGGGCTTGCAGGAAGCTGTCTTTAAGACATAATAGTTTTTCCTGAGCTCTTTACCCTTCAAAACTGTTTCTCACAGGATTCCACCTACAAGTTCCCTGAACAACTGAAGACTCTGCTTCTTAACTCCAGGGCTGTACAGCACTACTCTCCTTCCATCATTACCTTGAAGTCTTGGCCTTGTCAACTTCATGGTCATTATAGCCAAGACTGCAAATTATGATTATCTTCTTAACCAGTTCTTACTAATTAGTAAACAGCAAATCCAACTCCGTGACATTCCTGGCTGTCTCAGGCAACACACATCCCCAGAAGTACCCTCTTTTACACTCTAAACAACAACTTGACCTGTTTGTAACACCCCTCTGAAATACCAACAATACTAATTCCCATCCCTACAATCGCTCAACACTTTCATTCATCAGCATGCCTCATCAGGCAGGAAGACAGAGACACAGAAGTTATTCTGACTGTGCTCACTGGGTAACAGATTTTCAATAACTTGTCCAGTATTACAAGCACTATATTTGACAACTTAAAAATTATTTCATTAGTTTGGCACACACTAGGTTTTTCTCCCCCAATCAACAAATCATTTCCTGTCCTGGGAACCCTATAATTCTTTCATCATAACCAGTCTGAAGAAGTCAATTTGCAATAGCTTTATTTCCCATGTTAAGAGATCTGAATTAAGCTCTTTCAAAAGAGTTTCCATTACCACAATAGGCCAAAGCATCACAAAAACTGCTAGTGCAGGAAAAAGGGCATTTCAGGGTGAGGTGCAATTAGACAGTTATCTCAATTAATGTACTTTGATAATGTAAAAGAACACAGCACTCTAAGTGTACGTTCATCATGTAAACAAAATGAAACCACTACCTAGATGTGTATATAAGCAGCTATTGAAATAAGATAAGCCATGTTTGCGGCTCACTTCTTGGAGGAATTTAAAAAACACTAATCAATTTCCACCAGAAAACAAGAGGAAGTATCATTTAAATAAAAGAGAAAAGACTCTGTACCATGTATTCAGTCATTTCCTTTTTTTGCTTTCTCATAAACTATGAAAAAAACTTTTTAATATATGATAAGCAATAATTAGACACCTCACAGAACAGAGACCTTTGGAGGCTAGGACGCAATTTATTTTAAACTACATGTTCTTTCAAAACAACAAAGATTAAGTTTACTGCAACAAGATTATAGGTAAGTAAATTACAAATCAAGAAAAAAAATGTGGTAATACTTTTAAGCTTTTATTATTTCACACTCATATATACATTATCTCAAAGTACAGCATCTTTTATTTTTTAATGATTAGATTTTAAGATGACTATTTGATGTCAGATTCCTGCTTTGCAGCATCAATTTTTAAAAAGCTGTGGGTCTTAAGTGATAGAATGTAAATGAATGCAAGTCCCCACTGGTAGATTTGAATATATAACTTGCTATTTAAAGAAAATAACTTGTACTGAAATGTCTGGAGAAGTTAATTCTCAAATAACATTCAGGAGTCTATTCCACTTCATACTTCTATTCTAGCATCATTGCCAGATTTTTCTTTTTTCTATTGTGCCTCCTGCTTCCTCAGTTTCTCCAAGTCACTTAGCAGGTCAGCACAGCATATATTTAATCCCTTGTTTTCCTCCTTCAGGTTTTTTATAACCAGTCTGTTTTGCTCTTCCTTCTTCTGTGCACACTCCTCAGTGTCCTGTAGAACAGTACCACAAGGGCCGATAAACAAAAAAGTGAGAACTAATCAGCAAATATAAACTGTGCAGTTTTACCCTCACAGCAGCTTCTATATTTGATGGCCAAGGTCACCTGTGTACTTTTATTGGCCTCTTTCATGCAGGTGGAAGGGTCATATTTTTTAGCTGGATGACAGCTTTGATGAGTACACATTTGCAAAGAGCCCATTAATTGATCAAGCTGCCTTTGATGCTGTCCCCAGCTATTTTTGAGACCCACACAGACATATCCTCCCAGACCTCAGCTTTATCAATTAATAATGCCAGTCCCATCAGAATCTAATTACAAGAAGCCACATCTTCACACTTCTACTTTCTTTGCTCCATTTCCATCATTAACTATTTATCTGAAAGTTATAAAGCTTGGATTCTTGGCTTTAAAGCATCTTTCTCAGTTGGTATGTGAGAAAACGGTAAGGTATAGCAAGGCCTAAGGCAATTTTTTTCTCCAAGCTTGTCACTTTCTGTGCCACAAAAGCTGACACTGCTTAAAGAACTACTTCAAAGCTACAGTCTTATGAAACTATGTACAAGTCAATATACCTTAAGTTCTTGGCTTTTATCTTTAAATTTCTGGTTCAAGTTACTGAATTCATTCTTCAAACGGGCATTTTCCTCATCCACAGCACTTTTTCTTTGCATTAATCTGTTTATCACCTGCTGCTGTCCTGTGAGCCTCTATTTAAAAAAAAAAAAAAACACCAAAAACCTGTTCATAGACAAAAAGCAAGCACAAAAAGAGCATATGTGTTCTGTGTTTTAGGCCTATGAAATGTAACTATCTGACATATGCAGTTTTAAAAGTATTATTTTAAGTCCATCAGTAATTATACTCAAAACTGAATGACTGTAATACACAGTAATGCAAATGAGGAACCAAATATCCTCCTGCTACTGAACAAAGAAGCCTATAAATGAAGAATTGAATGGAAATTACTCAGTGAAGCTTATGCAAAAACAATCATTTACAGAAGTTATATCTCTGTTTATGGATTAAGAATGCATTAGAACATTAGTATCAGTTTAACTGATACTTCTAGCACATCAAAAATCAAGCCAGAACTGAATTCCAAATTCCCTAGAATTTGCAGAATTTGTCACAGTAAACAGAAATTACTGTGGAGTGAGGCTACAAGAATGATTATGATACAAAATACATTTAAAGAGAATTAAGTCTGGCTGAATTTGCAGCTCAAGGAAAATAACATAACATTGCTCAACACATGCATGCAACACTATGCATTAGTTCATCCACATATAGAAAAATCTCACTGCTATGAAACAAGAACTTAAAGTTTCTGTGAAAATTTCATTTGATTTTCATGATACTTGCATTAAACACTCTTACTCTTCAATGCCTATTAGAACTCTGTGTTCTTCTCCAGGAGTCTGCTTTAATTCCACATTCTGTTTTGTCCCGTCTCTTTCTAAATCAAAGGGCTTCAATCTACAATATTTTCCTAGCAGTGACACCATAACTGTGGTACAAAACTGATGAAACTTTCATGTCGGTACTGAAGTGTAACTGCTTTGCTTTTAATACACAAGCTAAAATGAAGTGTGTAGAGAAACAAAAAATCATCAACAAGACAATAATCCTCTAGATTATTCTACAATACATCTGATAATATATGTGAGAGTTTTCAGTGTCTAAAGCTTACATCTGGTTCTTAAGTACATCAGATATAAATAAGAATGAAAATATGCTGAGTAAAACCACACAAAACAGTACATTTGAAGTCACATTTCGCCATTAAAAAGATGAAAATATTTGTTCTCTGGATATATTAATACACTTAAAGAAAGAAACTGTTGCTAGCAGAAATGATTTAGTTGAATCTTTAAAAAGGTATGTATCCACATTACTATTGAAAGCATCAGTAATTTTGTTTGTTACCCCCCACTCCCCAGGTCCTCATGGAATTGGAGTAAGTAGCTCCTTCGAGTCTTCCTTCTAGCTCATTACTACTTACTTAACATTTATCAAAATACAGGTCTGTACTTGGGAGACACCCTAAAAACATCATTAAAAATCTCACCTATCTGAAAAAGACTCTTGGCTCTGAGCTAAAAATTCACAAACACACATTTTTTATAAAAACTCCATCTCTTTAACGCATCTAATTTCTGAGTACCCAGGTACATCATACTACTACTTAGTTTAATTATACACTGTGCAGAAACTGGGAAGCATACATGTATTCCTGAAGTGAAATCAGAGATATTTGGCTTCTGTTTTAAATGGGATGTTTTCCAGCAATTTAGAGAATGAACAGAGACAGGATGGTACAAAAGTGCAACTAGCTATTTTAAATGTTTGCTCTGCACTCCTCAGGTTAAATTTCCAACTGAAATAAATTACTTACTGTGGATAGTCAGAATAGACAGATTATCCTGAATCAGACTTGCACACAAATTACTCATCTCCACAACTGAACAATTAAACAACTTTACCCTTTAAACCAGTCAAAATGTTAATATACCACATCAATCACTAAGCAGCAGACTCACCTGAATAGTCTACAAAGTCTTCTACTGCAGCAGTAGTGAAAAATCTATGTGAGTTACACTTGCATGGAAAAAGATCCTGTTATGTTTCCAAGTATTTTTCTGGGGTATCACTTTGAATGCTCCTATCTTTTCCTCTAAATTAACTGAATCTGCCCTCACATGCTTATAAAGAAGGGAAAAAACCCAGAAGTATTACTCAGGAGGCATGACTGGGTACAAATAAGGGTCATAAAAAGGAATTTCTGAGATACAGACAATTAAGTAAATTATCATCGGTCCTTTCCTGTGCAGCTGTTTTCGTACTTTGATCCTCAACCTATATAATACTTCATACAACATGAGAGTATGGATTGATTTCTTACTGCAGAGAACACAAGCAGTGTTCCTAAAAGACTACTCTATTCTGGCAGGCAAGTGAAACAGCAGGGGAAAAAATCGTACCTGATCAACACACAGGGCAACCTCCTATATTAGGTTATTTTGACAGATTTCACTAGGTAAAACACCTATCAGGAATTCATCTATTCCCATAGTATCTACTGATTTTTGTCTAGATACTATAAAGACAGTCTGACATTACAAGAACAATCTCAACTTACACTTTGAGTTGACTCAGCCATACTTGTTTGAATACAACAGAACAAAAGCAATGTTTGACAGCTTGGTGGTCAAGAACCATAAAAAACCCTAATGTAACTAAGGCATCTAAAGCACACTTTGACAATCTCTATTCTAAAGTGAATTTGCTCCGTTGAAAACCAAAAGAAACTGATTTTACCCTTCTTTTTAGCTGGGGAGAATCAAAGAGTATCCCCTGTATACTGCTGGAGCCCAGAGTGCTCCAGGCAACAGTACACAGAAAGAAACACTGTGACCTGGTAGAGCAGACCTTTTGATGTCTCAGAGGACTGTCATTCCCGAATTCATTTTCACCCTTTCCTATGGCATCTCTTAACCTACAGCACAATACAATTTTTTTTCTTCTGTAATACATTGTTTACTGGAAAATACCATTTCTTTTTTAAATAACTTCATATTAATCTGAAGAGGAAGCAAAATCACATACCAAGTCAAACTGAGAAAATCTGCTATGAAAACAACAGATCTAAACCAAAAGGTGACAATAGCTCTTTCTTGTCTTAGCGCTGAACACGTCAATCTTTTCATGGCAGTAGGATGTTAAAATTATCTGTCCATACTTCATGTGAATAGACACAAGTAAAAGGTTTTAAATTAAAACCTCATTTTTACCCATTGTGGATTTAGACAGTATAGTACTATATGGAGACAGTGAAAGGGGTGACAAAAGCAACTATTTAATGCTATGAGTCTGATTCCAAAAAAAAAAAAGTGAGTTAGGATACAACTACCAGATGTTACGTACTGTTTGATATTGCAAATATCATCACTGAAATTCCAATCTTTAGTGAAATATTTGTAATGTGCTACATGAAAATCATGTGGAAAGAACTATGAAACAACAGCTGTACAAGTTATTATTGCATTGCTTTCCAAATTTTCATATTTTAGGAGTCAAGGCAAAAAAAAAGTTGGAAAAACCAACTCCTAATTCTGCATTTTGAAATCAATCAGAGTGCACTACTAAATCAGTATTGCACAGCTGCCTCTATATAGGTTTGTCAAATGTAAGTAAGAGTGGGTTTTATTTCATGTGAAGAAGTTAACTCAAACTGGAATAAAAACAATCTAGCAGAAACACAAAACTGACATAGCCTTCAATGTTGCTGCAACATTGTATTGCAACAATACAGAAATGCAACAACATACTGAGTGCTGAAGCACTTAATGAAAAAAATCAAATCTGTGCACCACAATATTAAAGCAGTCCATCTATGAATGCATCAAAGGGCCATGCATTTAATTTCTACTATCAAAAGGATCATGGTAACAAATAAATATTAAATTCTGTGCTTTCTTCATTGAGTTCTTTAACAGAAGCTTTCACTGTACAGCAGTCCACTTCTAATACACGACATGGGGAAAAAAAGTTAAAATGAACATAAACTGATGAAAAATTGAAGCATTTCCCCCCTGAATTTGAGGAAATTCCAACATTTTCTGCAGAAACAAAATTAATTTAGTAATGAAATTATTTTATTAAAAATTAAATGCAGAGTTTTAAAGTTCTTCTCCTCAGAATTTCTACTTCAACATTTTGTGACATATTTTATCCCTTTCATCTTCTTCCTCACCAAACAGTTGAGGTTGACTTACCACACTTTTGACTTCTCCTCTCCTTCCAACTCCTCTTTTCATTTCTAGCAGGAATTTAACAAGTATACGCCACTAAAAATGCTCTAGTAACATTTTATACCTCCCCTTGATTAAGCTTTCTTAAATTTTTCTCTATATTTTTTCAACTTTATTAATTCTCATGGTTCTTGAACATCCATATACACATTTAACAAAAAGCGTTGCTAGTCATATTCTCATACAGTCCTCCAAAATAAAGAAAAAAAGAGAAAAACTAACAAAATAAGTTCACTTTCTTTCATCTCATGACTTCATTAATGTCCTGGGGTGACATGATTGTATCCCAATTGTCTCTTGGTTCTCGGAGCTGGGGGAGGGGAGAGGCGCACAGTTTGTTTTTTAGAAACTGTCCTCTGCCGACTGGCCTTGAGAGTCGAATTCAACACACAAGGACAGGGTTTTTTTTGGTCGTTAGTTAGCTAGCATAGATAGCAGCAGGAGGAGACGCTTTGCTTTCTTTTTTTCCTTCTCCTCCTGGTCTTTTTTCTTTCTTTTTCTTTCCTGTTTTTTTTCCTTTTTTTCGCCTTTCCTTGGAACTGTTAAAAATCTCTCTGGACTGAGGACCCGGGGGAACGCCGCGGGGGCTGCATCTGGAACCCACCAAGTTCCGCACAGCAACGCTTCCCAGCACTGGAGGAACAGAGACAGAGCAACCACCGACAGGATGGACTTCTTTCCTAAATCTGTCATCTCTCCAGAGCGGCACGAAGTTCCTATCATCGGGTATTGTTCAATTTATTGTGCCAGAGAGTGCTTTGCCTGTTTAATAAACAGGGTTCTTTCCACTTCTCTCCGAGGAGGTTTTTTTTTCTGAACCGGTTGGGGGGGAGTGCCCTTTAGGAGATTTCCTCCCAGATTTGCCCTAAACCACTACAATTAGATTCTTACATTACTTTCAGATGTAGGACAAACAGAAGTCCAATGCAAATAGTTCATGAAAAGGTAACCACATGCTATGAGAGTCAACAGCTGCCTTCTGCAGTCTGTACATTGTCCTTTCAGAGTCTGAATGACAATAGCTAGTTGTGATATAAAATATGAGTTATTTTTAAATTCATACCTCTCTAAAAGTACAACACCAACAGTACTACCTGATTCTGCTGTAGATAAGATTCCAGAGCATACTCATACTCCGGTTAAATATTCGGCTTAGAACTCAACACTTAAAAAGCATGAAAAAAATGATAAAAAATAGCAACTGACACATAATGGATTTAAATGTAATACATGTAACAGTATTTTGAGTTCATATCCCATTTTTAATTCTTGCTACGTTTCATTCCTAACCTTCTGCCAGATCAATCTTAAACAAATTTAAAATGCACCCACAAATAGGGAGTAATTGAAAGTGGGGGAGTTCAGTTGATTTTCATACCACCAAAGCTTGTTCTTCCTCATCCAATCCCATGCTCTCCAGGATTCCCTAACATAAACCAATTTAAAAAATAATTTCTGAGAAAATGTATTAACCCGCAAGCAGGTATAAATAAACCTATAAATCCATTCCCAAAATGAATGAAAACTTCTGAATGTCTATTTCTATCAATATTAGACATGAAATACAACACAGTAACTTAGAGGAACCAAACTTAGAGAGGAAAAATGTTCTTATAACATTGTCTATTCAAATGTGCCTTTATACCATATAGGTACTGTTAGAAAAGGGCAGGTCTGTTTGGCAGGCAGTAGAAAAGAAAATCAAGATTCTTTAAAGTGTTAAGAGGATCAAGTAAAATGGTTCTACAGAAAAGCAGACCAGAAATATAAGCAGCTGACTTCATCCTGCAGGCAGTGAATATGTATTTACTTCTCTACTGTTAGTCAGCATTGCTCCTGAATTCTCACCTGACCCATAGATTAAGGAAGGGTCAAACAGCATAATCTATTATAAACTCCGTATTCCCTACTGCCCTCTTTGGACTTGTCTGGTGTGATTAATTTGGTATCTTTAGCAAAGTTTGCTACCTTAATCAAAACACCTGATAGAATTTTTCAGTACCTGAACATGTGGTAAAAATAAACTGTGGCTTTATGCAACTCTAGCACCACGCTATCACTAGCAGCAATGGAACCATCTCTTACCAGCAACCTACTGAGTAGGTCACAGCATGAAGAAAACTTTTTTATGATGTGTACCACCTCGTTTCCACTTATGCTGCTCCTTACAACTCCACTACAGTACGCTCCTTCTCTCATTCATTAAAACAAAGCTTTACTAAATATTTTCCTCAACATCTTACAATCCTCTGCATCCTCTTCTCTCAGTTCCTTCTGTTGTACAGGTATAGTGCAAGCAAGCACTGCCAGCAGCTGAATTTTTGCACCGATAAGGGAGCCAAATACTGTTACTGGCACATACGGTTTTCTGCAATAGGTCTGCCATCTCTGAAACAAGGAATACAAAAGCTCCTTGCCCTGCAAAGGGGAAGTATTTAGAGGCAGTTTTTCCCAAACCCACACCTCTAATTTGTAAACGAGACAGCACTTTGTCAAAATAGAAAACCTGTAGCTCCATAATAAATCCAGCATCAATATCAAGCAGTATAGCATGTATTGCAGTAATGCATCTGCTACACTTAGAAATTTACTGTTAACTTTACTCTACTGAGCTCTCAGCAGAGAGAGCTGTCAGCAGTAAATACTGACAATATAATCTGACAGTCTTGTTACAGCTAGTAATTCTCTGCACCAGAACAGATCAGATTTTCTATACAACCCATAACACAGTGTTGCTGTACAGCAACACTGCCAAATAAATGTAGTCTCCGTTCTTTCCTCTCTTCTTAGCAGCTCTACTTTGAAACAGCAGCAGCACAGCCTTCTTCTGGGTCAAAAAACCAAAAAATCCAAAGTATCTTTCTATCCTTTATTCTCTCTACTAATTTCAAACCAAAACCAATACCCTGCTAAATAAGCATTTCTCTTATCTTCATTGAAGAGCACAATCTTGACAGAAGCAGGCTCAGATTTTTTTTTTTCTATGCTTTTCTCTCCAGCAAGACTTATACAAGTCCTCAAAGTGAGTTAGCCTGTGGAAGTGCGCATGATGATCCGAGATCTGCAGGAATCGATACCTACTAGGATCTATGCCTGACACAGCAGTATTTCATTACACTCATATACATCAATGCTGCCAGATCAGGTGTAGTAAATAAAGAACAGCTGTTGCTGTGATCATCTCTTCTTACAAGCTCCTTCCAAAGTGTTGTCAGCAGATTCATAAGGCCAGAATCTAATCTCACAGGGTTTATTTGCCTGCTTCTTTCTGCTACTTGGTCCTTAAAGCATAACCATTTCTTGACTTTCAGGAAATGTGCCTGTATTCAGGTAAGAAGCCATGATATATGAAAAACTTCCTCATCAAATGTCCTTAAAAAGGGAATAAAATCCAACATTTTAAAGCCATATTGATTTTTTAGAACTAAAAAAAAAAAAAAAAAATTGTGCCACCACAATGACCAACTAACATACTAAAAGCAGTAAAGAAGTTCATCTCTTACACAGTAAGAGCAGATTCCATTGGCTATAGAAACCATTTTTAGCTCAGACAAAAGGCTACTCTGCTTTAGCTCTCACTAGCTACATGTTAATTATTCTGGGGTGAAAAAGAAATTTCCCCACTAGACACTAGCTGACAAGAGGACAAATGAGATCATAAACATGACCTTCCTCTTCTTTCTACGTTTGACTACTGAGCCCTTCTCAATATTCAAGAAATCATGCATTACAAGCTCGTGTACTGGGGAGAGGAAAAGAGATACCACATTTCTATACCTACGGTTCACTTTTCTGTCTAATCTAAGTGCAGGTACCATCTCTGTAGAAACATCACTAAGAATACGAAGGCTGAGTAACAAAGACCCAGAAGGTTTAGCCAACTTCAGGAATGGGTACTCTCATGAACTATTGAGGAGGTAAGGCACAGATTTACAGCACACCTGTGCCCAAATATAGCTTCTTTTCTGCAGAATTAACTTTTCCTAGTTAAGTTTAAAAACTATTTCCTCAAAATGGAGTAAGCTACCTCACAGAAACACATTTCCAATTGGTAGAAAAAGCATTCCTACTGGGAATTCATACAAAAATACAAATCAGCTGTAAAGGTAGACTTTAATTTAGGGTTTAATAAATTCTTCAGTCAAAAAAGCCCACAGGTATCAGCCATAGTCATCATACTACCTACCTCAGGTAGCATTCTATCAATAAACCAAAATCAGCCATTTTCAACCATTTGTATATTTTTCGTCCCACCTTCCTCACTGAGATCAGCTCCTTAACAAAGTTTCCTTCCCTTAATTTTATGAGAAAACTAACTAGAAGATGTCAAGCAGAAAGGCAATGTATGATAATTCATTGACGCAGTCCAAAGGTGCTACGCAAAACACAGGTTTCATCACTGAAAGCTGACCGCTTTTCCAACTTACAACTTAAATCACTTTCATTTTAAAGAAAAAAAAAAAAGTTAGTGTCCCCTTCAACAAGCTTTGTCTGCAGACTATATAAATCTTATTCACTGGACTAACTTTATTTGAAAGGAGTTTATAAAATTCATATAATCTCAACACTGATGACACATTCTTCTGAACTCCTTATTATCAAAATTATCCTCACGTCCCTCAATACCCAAGAATAATCATGCTTACATGCTACTGAAAATAAAGTATTTAGATGGCTGTAATGTCTGTATACATTTGTCCTAATTCAATAAAACTATTTTATTACAAAGAAAAATATAATCAGGTTAAGGTAAAAAAGTTAAGAAAAATTTATCAGAGTTGATTAATGCTTGCAAGGTAGAATTATGCTTCTTTCAATTGGACCCATTAAAGGGGCTTTAATATAGATTTGCACAGCAAGCTGAAGATTTTCAAGAGCAGATAATGAGGCAAGCTAGTACTATTTTAACCCCTCTAGAGCATAATCAGTTGATAAGGTTTTGAAACGTTACAAGGTCTAGGACAAAAAGATTAGCTTTAGTTCCTCCAGATCAAAATTGAAACCTAATTAATTAACAATGTTATAAGAAAAGGTTTACTGCTATTTTTACATGTCTTTAATGTAATCTTCTAAAGAAAATAGGTTAAGATGTTTTAATTTATCTACTGTGTGAATGGCAGAAGTCTGTTTCCAACATTATCCGCTAAACTAATTGTTTGAATTTAAAAATTTCACACATTCCTCCAAAAACCTCACCTTACTCTTTAAGGAAAAAACAACATCAGTGATCAACTTGAAATATACACAACTATTATAAATTAAATACAAAGGGTTAAAAATGTTTCTAAATAAAAAAGACAACGAAAAAATTTCTGCAGCAAAGTATCTATTGGTCTTTAGAAGAAGTAAATTTCTAAGACAGTGTCTTGGCCAGTTAAACATAGAAGTTAGAAATTCTTTTTCTTGAAACAAACAGAGAAGTGATGCATATACGTCAGGGCTACATAACTGCTGAGAAAAGAGTTTTGAAACACTGCATAAAACAAAAATAACAGTAAAAAATCAGTATAGCAATTGAGACACAAATCTCAAAGGAGTAAGATTTTTACCACACAGCATTTAGAATAAATATATCTATATGCCAGACAAGGCCCAGTTGTGACTATCCAGATCAAAAGTTACCAAAAAAACAATTTAAAAAAAAAGCTGAAAGGGAAAAGTACAATGGAAAACTCAAATACAATACGTTCTGTGCTGAATTTATGTGCAATAATAGAAAAGAATAATCCTAAGTGCTTTAACAAATTTATTTGAATCTTTGAACAGTACATTTTGAAATGTTCCACACTAATTCATATTTTAAATGTTTAACACAATATGAAGTTATGCAAGAAACTCATGACAAGGAAAAGGTCTTATTCATGTATACAAAACTGAAGATTACAATATCATAATTTAGGACATTTGAAAAACTGAAGTTGAGTTAGGTAAATAGAAGTTCAATGCATATACTCTAGTCCAAAGATATTGGACAGCAGAAGTTTTGAAAAATTATGATTTACACTTTTATCCATAAAGCCACAAGTCCCATTTTCATGAGTATCTGAGCACTTTTCTTCACTGTTAAGTTATACAAATGTGATGAAAGATCATATTGCTTCTCAATCATAGTTTCCAAATTTATTATTTTACTTGATTTTCAGTAATATCCAGTAAAAAAGAAACCTCTCTAATACTTGAAATATCTCATTGTGAATTAAGTTCATTTAGCTTTCAAGTGTGAGCTAACTACATGCATGTATCTCATCTATGCTGTGGAGAATATGCTCTCATATTTACCCAAATTTTGAAAGTCCTTTTAGGCATGTCAGGATAAAGTCTAAGCACAATACAAGAAACATGATCTCATGTTCTCCTTATATGGTTTTGTTGTTATTTCTAGAAGCAATAGAAGCTTACATTTATGTCAAATGATGAGATAGCCCATTGATTTTTCTTTTTTACCTTACTCAGCATTGATTTATACAATTGGCTTTTTGGTGGCCACTCAGAAACTCCTAGACAATAAGGCCTACAACAAATTATCTTGTTGCAACTGGTATCTCTGTATGATACATGAAGGGAAAGAGAAAAACAACAGAAGACATGACTGGCTAATCTCAACTTCTTAGATGTAAAAAATTAGTAGACTGAAATACACAGCCTTCAAGTCCTTCTGTCTGTACTTTACAGAAAAGAACATTCATTACCATTACTGTCAAAATGCACATTTTCACAAGCAAGCTATTTACATGTTAATTACATAAATAGTATCTTCCTCCTTAGATGAAAGAAGGAGAAGCACATTCAGTAAAAATAAATAAGAACACTACATTGCTTTTTAACACTACTTGTAAGCCAGTTCCTTTCTTTGACACCAAATCACTAAAACCTCGCACTCAGGGAACAATACGTCTCTTGATTAAACCCTACAGCATCCCAGCCAATGGATGAGGCAAGAAGGTCAGAGTGACATCACCTCTGTACACTGCTTTCATACACAGCACTGGCACCATCTGGTGCCCTTCACAACCTGCTCCCCCACGTCAATGATACTCTAAGGGAAGCTAATTGTAAGGGCTGCATTAGAGTTGTGATGATCATCAAAACAACTTCTGTTCTCCTCATATGTCAGAATCACTGAATCACAGAATATCCTGATTTGGAAGCAACCCACAAGGATCAGGAAGTCCCAGTCCTGGCCCTGCACAGGACAACGTTCAGAACCACACCATGTGCCTGAGAGTATTGTCGAAACGCTTCTTGTACTCTGGCAAGCTTAGTGCAATGGTCACTTCCCAGCAGAGCCTGTTCCAGTTACCAACCACCCTCAGGTTGGTTAAGAAACTTTTTCTAATATCCAACCGAAACCTACTCTGACATCTCCAAGCCAATCCTTCGGGACCTGTCACTGGTCACCAGAGGGAAGACACCAGTGTCTGCCCCCCCTCTGCCCCTTATAAGGAAGTCATAAACCACAATGAGATTACCCTCTCTTCCTCACCAGGCTGAATGAGCCAAGTAACATCAGTCACTACTGGCTTTCCCTCAAGGCCCTTCACCATCTTCATTATTGTGATACCCAAAAACTGCCCCCAGCATTCAAGGTGAGGCTGCCCCAGCTCAGAGCAGAGCAGGACAATCCCCTCCCTTGCCCGGCTGGTGATGCTGTGCCTAATGCACCCCAGGACAGGGCTGGCCCTCCTGGCTGCCAGGGCACTGCTGGCTCATGTTCAACATTCTGTGAACAAGGATCCCTGTATTTTCTGTGGGGCTACCCTCCAGCCTCTCATTCCCAAGTTCGTATGTATATCCAGAGTTTTAACATCCAGTTGACAAACTCTCCTTTCCCGGCTGCCAGTTTTCCGTGGTTCTAGTTACATTTACCAGCCTCTCTCCATTTCCACACGGATGATGTAAATGCATTACACCATCAATTTCAGATTTCTGATCAATTAGAGTTTCAGCTTCTGAAATTGATCTGAAACCACAGACAGCAAACTCATGGAGATGCACATCCCAGGTTCAGATGCTGCCACAACAGGTAGCCTTCTTAAAAGCACAGCACTGAATACATAATTCTATAAAGGTCTTCACAGGTACTTCGCTTTTCATATAAGGACAGGATAAAAACGCAGGAATCATATATAGCTGGCTTCTAAATATGATGTGTAGGCATGCACCAAACACATTACACATCACACCTACAGCCATGAGGATGAGACACCACACTGAAACTTCAGCCAGTGCTGCAATACAAAATAAAGTTTATTTAATAATAAACAGTATTTTTATTGTATTTACTGTATTCTTTTATAGAGTTACATCTTTCATAGATCTACATATTAGATGCAATGTAATACATTATATTACATCTAATACATTAAAAATTGGATATCATTTTATAGTATATAAGTATATAATACCGATTACACATGGGATACAGATAATATACTATACATACATTATATAGTCTCAATAATAAAACAATTACATAATAAAGTATAATGTATCTATTGTACTTCATATCATATATACACATGTATGTTTTCTATATATTTGTTTATATATGGATTGACTCAAAAATAAATAAAAGGAGAAACACCACCAATTCAGTGGTGTTTCTTGTCAGGCAGAAGGTGCATTGGGTTAATTATTTTGTACCTGTAAGGATGGCAAATCTTACCAAGATGTGCATGGGCACATTACAAACCTGAACATAGTCAGAGCTCTTCTAGACTTAAATCCAAGTTTACATTAGACCATAGGGTGAGATGAGGCAATGAACTGACAAAATTTTCGAGAAAAAGTTTAATCTAAAATCATATGAACTTTTTAGGTAACAGTTCAACTGTTTAAACAATTTAAATAATATTTAATGAGAACTTTATAATCTCTGAATCACCTGCAACTTTTTTCTTAAGACACAATAGCAAACTTTGCTCATTTTAACAAACATAAATGTGTTGTCAATGACAAGTTTTCTTAACTGCACTATTTAAACATAATACAAACCCGTTCTAGAGATTCTATATTGCTGTCTTTGGCTTGCAAAATCTCTAAAATTCTTCTGTCCTTGACTTCAGCTTTCTGTTTTTCCCTGGAAACAAACAAAAAAATAGACACTTTATTAGTCATAATTTGCAGTTAATCATTTGAATTTTTCATGTCCTGATAATGAATGTCATTTTAAAGCACAGAAAATTAAATTATCTGAAGCTGACAGGCCCTGTAGAATTAATCAGGGAGCATATGGCAAGTGACAGCAAATTACATTTGTAAACATCTAATGCAGCTTTGTTCAAAAAGAAACAGAAATAAGAGGTCTTCATATTTTTAAAGCAGCTGAAATTATCTGTCTCATTCTTTCCCAAACTCAGAAAGTGTACCTGAACCCAGAATGAGCAAAGTGCTTTTGCTCCTTCTTTGCAATGTAGAATCACCAAGCTACTTGAGTTTGTGAAGGCCTTATCTCCATTACATGGCATTTTTTTGTCTAAAACATCACTTCTGAACATCATGGATGATTATTTTACTGTATTCCACAGGGACAGAATGTGTAACTTTTACCAGCAGGAAAAAAAAAAACCAACAGCTCAGAAGCTTGAGTAAGGGGGATGAGCAGAGTCACTCTATATGATTAATAAGTGCACATCTATTATCATCTCTGTGACATTTTGCTTTGTTTAACAAAGTACCTCATCTCATTGCTATCTTATTTCTTAACTGAGTTCAAATATTGATGCTCTTGCTGGCTTCCATTTTAGGCAGAAATAAAACAAATGTTGCAATAAGGCTATTCAGATTCCTTAGCACAAGTCAGAGTTCTTATCACATATGTGTGATTAAAGGGCTGAGAAATACGTATTTCCCAAGAAGTCCAAACATTTCAGGCAATATCAGCACCACAGGTGACAGAAGGAGAAACTCATTCAGATTATCCTTGTTCTCACAATACAGTTAAAACTTTCATCATGGCTGGTGTCAGCCACTTACGGAAGCTAGAGAATCCTACTTGAGCAACTCTTCTGCTACCAAATAAGGAATGTTTCAGAGCTGGAAGAGAATGAAACACTAGAACACAAGTCTGTAAATCTGACCAAAAGTGAATGAAAATATCCAGAAAATATCCATATATGAAAATATGAAAATATCCAACAAAAGGCATAATCTGTTGAAGCATTTTGTAACAGTGGCCAAAAAGGATAGTAGATACATGGACAATTACTTTTCTGCACTATTAATATTACTGGATGGTCTAATGCTACGAGAGGTTTCAAAAACTAAACTACACTGCCATAACAGGCCATCCAATAATGTGCTGGTTTTTAATAAGTTTCTATGACTGCTAAAATAGCTAATCCAATCTTGAGTAAATAAAGAATTAAAGAAAAATGGTATGAAATTTGAGGTGAGGGTTTTTGAAAGTCAGGTATCAAGGCATTGCAAGTAAGGGCATAGCTCTCTCCTCTTTCAAATAGAGCAGTAATGATTTGTTGTAGGACTTGAAGAAAACTAAGAAAAACCTACCTGAAAAGGTATGTGTTTAAGCTACATTTAGCTTAGGAAAAAACAAAAATATATCTGGGAAGCAGTCTTAGTCATCTGTATCACATCAAAAACAACCTACTTCATAAAGAAAAAACTCAATGCTGTGAAGTCAGATGATGAATATTCAACAAGTATTCCAAAAGACATTTAATATCTGAAATGACTGTAGTGTTTTAAGTGAGACTGAAATGTAACAGAAAAATGAACATCTGATACTGACCTTAAAGCATCTCATCACCTGCAATCAGAACCATCAAGCTATTGCATGATAAGTTGCTAGAAAGTCATAAGCAGTAAAATAAATAGTACAGACAGTTTTTCATAGTTTATCTTTAAAAACCTACAAGAAGGGAAGTAAGTAGACTGTGATTACTGAAATTCAAGTAAATATGAAATGATTTGATGCTTTCCAAAACTTATGCTTTGATGTCCTTTAAAAAAAAATTAAAAAAAAAAGGAGCACCACACCCAAAAGAACAAAGAGATTTCAAAACATGATAGGTTATGAAACTGATTTACTGCTTATAACAAGTGTCTAGCTAACAGAAGTCACATTCTTAGTTTTAAACAATGGTAGAAGACTTTCTGGTAGGTATATAAAACTTTGTACTAGAAGATATTAGAGACCTTAAAGAACAGGTGTTAGTAAGCAAAAATGTAAAAATGGCTGCATAGCTTATTTTTATAATACTTAACCCAAAAGTTTGTGCATGAGCCTGAAGGAGACATACTGTTCATGATAGGTACAACTTAAATGAAACGAAAACTGTTCCAATACAGAAATTTTAATGCTTCTTCATACATAATTACTTTGCTGTAGGATCCTAAATGGCTATCAACAATTACCCTTTCTCAAAGACAGCAGTTGCAGTAATCAAACCCCAAATACTTGGAGAGGAAGGTTATCACTCTCCCATAAGCATGCTACATCATAATATATCTGAGGAAGTGACAGACCTATATTGATCTAAACTGGAAGAAACGTAACATTCAAAGTTTCCTCGGATCTTAACTACAGCTAGACAACTTAACAATTAAGATTAGGCACACATACAACAAGCTGATCCAAAATTCTAAGACCTTTAGAAGACAAAAAGTAGGTCTTTACTACAAAGAACTTAGAAGAGTCAGGTGCAGACATAGAAAGAATAATACCATTAATTGCACACAAGCCCCATGAAGCACTGAATAGCATTGCCTCCAGCCCTCAGAAGTATCCTGACTTTAAGTCTACCACCCACAATATGCCATCATCTTTCCCATCTAATCACTGTCTCCTCCCTTGAAGTCAGCCTTTCATAAAGCAAGACCCAATCAAGAGACAAAGACCATACAATCAGATAGCCTCCTAACTCAACCATACAATCATCACTTGAAAACCATTATTGAACTTGTTTTCTAATGCATTAATTGATCTGAAAACCTGGTAAGTTAGGTAGGCTTCCCTAAAGAACTTTACAGTTGTGGGTGGTTAATTTTTTTAGATTTATTTTAGGGAGAAAACTGAGAAAGTGAACAAGTGAACCAAGAACCAAGTAAGAGAAGAAACAGCACTGAAAAACAGTATGCACAGCTATTTCTGACTTATTATTGGTAGTTAAGAATCTATGGAGCCCTCTGACTTTAGGAGATGGTTTCAAAATAGGGGTTCACAGAATAAAGTCTGGGACTGGAGAGGAAAAAAAAAAAAAGAAACAGATCACTAGCAAAAAATATGCCTGTAACAGATCTACATACTAGCCAACAGTTCACAGTGCATTTTTAGTTAAATGCAGCATTTTCCACCTATCCAATGCTTGGTAAAATGCTCCTTCAAACAAAGATGTCAAAGAACATAGCTTATAAACACAGATCTATCATCATCATAATGAGTGGGAAAAGTTTAAACAAATTTAATATATTTTGCCTTTATGATATTTTCTTTCAAGCTCTCTAGATACCACCTGCTTCCTAATGTCCCCAAAAATACCAAAATTGTTTCACATGTAACCACTCACAGCTGAAGAAAAATGTTCTAATTATTAGAAGTCAGGTACACAATGGAAGTTGTCAGAAACCTAAAGTATAAACTGAAACCTCACATGCAACTTTATCAGCAGTTTCTCCTGATGGCATAGGATGTTTCCCCATGCTTCTCAGAGGACAGCTCCCCACAGACACTCAAAGTAGCACATCTGACCGGAACGTACGTATCATATTTGGATCTGCTGCCACACTTTATAATGGGACTGGAAAAGAATTGCAGTAATCATCTCTTCTTTTTTAAAAGGGTAACAAATATTGAGGAAAATAAAATCTTCAAACAACTTCATTCATTGAGCTATTTTGTATTTAAAATGCATTTTTAAAGGTCCATTGGAATATGGGGGGGAAAAATTCAAACACTGTCAAGAAGCTGATGATGATCAATGACTGAGACAAACTCCTGTTTAGCTAATTAGAATCACTGATGAGCAATAATGATGTGAGCTAAGAATATCTGCAGAGTTCTTTAGGATGAAAAATGGAGTGAAGAGAGGCTGTCAATTTGTACAAGTTCTAAGCTCCAATCAGTTTTCCCATGAGTACTACCTATTTTAAATGTTTGAGGCAGATGCATTTAGCTACAAAGATTATCACGATTCAGCTTCCCGCAAAAATGAAGAAACTGAGAAAATATTCTTAAGCTTGAAACATTTCCTCTGTTATGATTTTCTTCCTGTATTACGCCCTACTCAATTATAAAACAAGACAATGTTCTTGATGTTTGGTACCATTTTAATGGCTTGACAAAAATGAAACATTAAGACTTTGAGGAAACATTTATCCATGGATGAGGTATGAAAACAGAAAAAAACCTTAATATTTAAAAAAACCAGAAGTCTGTTCAAATTTCTAAAATCCTTTGTAAAATCTTCAGCAAAACCACTATGAGCAAAGAGGCATCCTGCATTGTACCAGAGGTCTTAATCAAACAGGCACTTAATCATTTGTCAAGAAAAAGTAACCTGGAGTTGTATGTAATTATGTCATATTTACATCAATTAAATGAAAATAAATTTAATTAATAAATTAATTTTTTTGCTTATATGTTTCATGGACTACATCCTTTCAGTTTTACAAATCGCTAATTAAAAAAGCCAAAACCAAACAAAAATCTCACAAATAACAAACCCAACAAAAAATAATAATTATTAAAAAAAACCCCACAAAAACAAACACCAAACCAGAACAAAAAAATCCCCAAAACATCCCAAAACCAAAAACATATCTACAAATTTGGTCTTTAACAGAAAGTTAAGATTATACTGCAAACTTTGGACAGTGTGGTAAAACAGTAAAGGCTGCATTTTAACAGTGTACCTACTGCAATAAACTGCTCCTAGAAACACTGCTACTGTTAAAAGACATTTCATTGACCTAAAGGGCTGCAGAACTAGAAAGGCTATGAAATATCAGCTGGTGTGATGCAGCTTTTATCTGACTACCTCCCTGTCCTCCAACTTCCAAGTATTTTACACATTCTCTGTTTGTATTAAATAGATAATTAATCACCCATGTGCAAAGTGAAGTTGTAGAGCAAAGATTGTGAATGTTATGGTAAATATGGCACCAATATTGTAATTACTGTGTACAGTCACATCCCTGTGATTGCACAGTCAGTGGTTAGTAGATGCCTTAATCTTCCAAGTAGAAACTTCACTGTGTTTCCACGTACTAAAAAAAAAAAAGAGCTAAATAGTTTTCACTTAATCAAGCTTTTAATTTCATCTAAGAGTCTAGAAGATCCTTATACTTCATAAACTACAATTGATACATATATAATTACTTTTTTCTTTTAATACTTTAATTAGTACTTTTAAAGATTCAGATGGCATGAAGCAAAAAAATAATTTAAATGAATACCACACATTTTGCACTTTTCTTACTGCTTTTCTAACACCAGTTAATTTCTATTAAAAATATTTTTTGTTTCTATTTTTGTTTCTTTACAAAAATAATTTAAGATCTAATTACAAATGTTAAATGAAATTGTTTCCTTAGGAAATTATCTACAGAGCCAGTTCTATATTACATGACATGCATCAAAATGAAAAGGCATCATTACAGAAACATAAATTTTCTGGCATCTCTAACTTGATTGATTCAATTTATTAGATGATGTATTAAGGAATAAGACTCTCATTTTAAGCATATGATGATGTCTTATTTTAAGCAACATAAAAAAAATGCTAAATGTATTTTTATACTAAAGTAGTAAAAAAAAGTGACATTTTTGCTCAATAATTTTGCAAACATCTTTCATCTAAAATACGCAAGTCTTTTACAGTGTTCAAAATATCAGCACTTCAGAACAGACTGCTTTAACATCTGCACATCACCAGGGTTTCCCCCAAGGATTTTTAAATGATGCCTGCCTGTGCTGAATAAAGTGCTAACTTGCACCTTGCATTTCAAACTGTGTCCTGAGCAGCCATCCAGTTGGTACAACACCAGCTGAATTCCCAGAGGCCACTGTTCAATCAGGCTTGACTGCAATTATCATGTCAATATTTTGTGCTCCGATATGCAGATATGCACACATGCAAACTGCATAATACCTTCTTCTCCATGGAATGTTGACTTATGTTCAACGTTCTGAGAATTTTTAATGAAACAGGATATTAAACTTTCATTAACTGAAGAAAATCACAATTATTTGACCTTAGCCAGAAAGGTTGTACTCTTATGCTCTATTATTCTGTCCAGTGTATTGAGTGATAGTAACTGGGCAGTCCATTGTATTTTAAATTCAGACTGACAAAATGGCAATGGCTTACATCTTGTTGACATAATTGTCCTCCTGTCATTGTGTTTCCTGTTAATTTGTAAAAGGGTGTTCTAAGACAGCTTCTGCACAATGTTTATCATCCCTTCAAAATGATGCAAGATACAATTAACGTAGGCATCTATAGAGTTCATTTATACAGCACATTCACTTAACCTTTTACATAAAAAGTACTTGCCATTTTCAGTAAATCTGCATATCATCAGTCAGTGAAGAATCTATGTCAACTTGTTTATGTTTCTTCCACAATCCACTATTCACAGGACACTGCAAACCACAGTGTAGGCTCCCGCAATTACCTTACCAAAAATTCTTTGGTTTCTTTTGATGTCTTGCTTTTCAGCCATATTTTTGTCCATCTGTTCACCTTTAGACAGATGTAACTCCTCAGGAAGAACAACAACAAAACTCTCAATCACTGGCACTAACATTCACTAACCACTGTTTCTTAAGAGTGGCCTGAAATGATAAATCCATTCCTTGTCTTTGTTAAGACCTGTAATACAGAGCACACTTGAAATCTAGATGTGGAAACACCTCTGCATAAGGCCAAAGGTAAGTACCTGTAAGGGTATCATCTCGCATGATATACAACCCCCGTGTACCAAGCCTTGTATCACTGCCACAGTTTGATCATTAATGGATCCTGCTACATGCCCCTTCCAGAAGTAAGGAAAAGAGTCAGATAGAAGCCCTAGAGGAAAATTAGTCTGTTGACTTGTCAAGCTTTCATGTACTATAGAAGGAAGAGTCTTAAAGCAGAGCTCTGAAGTTTGCAAAAATATTTCAAAACCTTTCATACTCTTGTCTGAAGCCAACTCCATTTCAATTTACACATACATTTACTTAATAAGAGCTATTTTCTAGCACCTTTTTTAAATCATAAAAAAAAAAATCTTTCAAAAGGCAGCAAACTAGAAATAGCATACTCTTTACATAATATTGAGATCAATAGTATTTAAAGTAGCTGGAAAGTATACTAACATGAGTAGTAGTTTTACAATGGCTTGTTTAAAATACCTGGAGGCTTTTACATATCCCAAAGGTATTTCTCATTTGCACAGTAAAGATAATTTTTTGTTTATATCTGAATATTAAATTGGGAATATAGTTACAGTTACCCAGCAAGAACTGCAAAGACTGCTGAAAAGTATAATATCATTGGTACATTAGAGGAATCAGCAGCATAGCCATAAAAAAGTACAAGTTACATTTTTACAATTTTAGGAGAGGAGAACTTCTATTTTGGGACCATGAAAGCATTTGAAAATAACAGACAAATAATGGCAAGATACTAGTAATTTCCCCTACACCCCCCAGATTATATCTTACATATTTTCCTGGTTTGTTTGGGAAAAGATACTATAAGGAATTGTCTAATGGTATAAATAGAAATTACCTTACTTTAGAGCTAGTACTGCCCACTTAATTCCTCTTAATATGTATTTTCTTTTCTTCACCACACATCTGTGGTGTAAGTTGTAAGGTTCTAAGTGAACATCTTGTCCTGCACCTTTTTATTCTCATCACTGTAATCTCGTGAAGAAAGCCTAGCTATCTCTTTCATCAGTTTAATGGCTGAAATCCACCGGACCATATTATTTGATTCTTTATAAATATATGATCTAGGAGGGTACACATCCCTGTGCTTCCTTAGATTCTGTCTGCTTCCATTACTTATCTAACTTACATGACCTCAGGCAGTCTCTAACAAGGATTTCGTGGGGAATGACAGTTTCTCAGTTATGGAATTTTTGGTGGAAAGGGCACACTGAAAAATGAAGCTATGCAAATACTGGTGGTATCCATGTCACAAGAAGAAACAAAGAAAGGGTTAAATCCATCCCATTCTGTTTGTCTCTATCTCAAAATCTCACAATTAGCACATGCAAGACAGAAAAAGTTCTGAACTTGAATATGACTGAATCTCTGTTGTTCCTAATATAGATGAGAAGGCAAAAAAATTCTATACGACTTAAATGTTTTTTAACAGATTTTAGTGTAAATTTTCGATTTCCAGCTCATCTGATAGAACTGTGTATAACACAGAAAAATGGGCTGCAAGCAGCACGTATCCTCCCAGGTGACATGCTTCAGGAATCATCTTGCTTATAACAGATCATCCCATCTTTTAAACTCTTTAAATCACGTATTTTTCCCAGATTAACAAAGCCAGAAAATCTATTGCCCTGTAATTTTCTGGACAGCACCAGTGGTAGATAGCAGATACCCTGTAAAGCTAAACAATGTACTGGAACTAAGATAAACTATTACTAGCATAAAAAAAGGTAGGAATTAAGACAAAAACTTTTCTGAAAGGATGGGAGTGTGAAGAGGTACAGTCATGAAACTGAAGCTACTGAGGAAATCATTAAGGAAAATATTAACAGAAAAAGTTAAGACAGAATATATGGGGCTGTAACATGGTTGTGTAAAGCTAGGCTGGAAACTATTTCCAAAGCGGCAATTAGACCATTCTCAGGCAAAAGAGATGAAGCTACATCAATTAAATAGAAAAATACAACTATTGCTCCATCTGTCAAATCAAAGCAACCGAAAGTTCAAAGTTGTGATTAATAAAACTCCTAAATACTGAATGGGTTTTATCCAAACCTATTCCAGGATTCTCAGGAGTAATGGTAATACCTAAAAAAGACGTTGTGGAAGCAATTTCTTCTTTCTTAATTCCGTAATTCAGAGAAACATAGAAAAGCTGTGATATACATGTACAGCCTTGAGTTCAAAAAGGTTCTAAAACATTAGCGTAATTCTAAAAGAGTAGAGGACATAAAAACACTAGACAAGCACATTAACATAAGTATGTTGGTAAGGTTTCACATACCAGTCACCAGCCACTATATAGTGCAAAACATACAAAAAAATTCAGCTTATTATCTTGCCTTTGTGAATCAAGGTGGTATACAAGAGCACTGTATTCATTGTATCAATAAGGATAATACACAAAATTACCAATTTCTGTTGTAAATAAAGCATAAAATAATTTAAAGCAAGGGACAACTATAAAGCATAAAAATATTCCTAGACATGAAGTATAATAAACAAAGAAGAGAGACTGTGTCTTATATAGGCACACAATTCAAGAACTCCAAATAATTAATTTATTGACCATTATTTAAATGCATGCTTTCTAACATCTCTATATTTCAATTCATCCTAATATCCTGATTATTTCTATATGCAACATATTTATATATGTTAAGCACTTCTCTCATTTTTTTGTTTTATGAAGGAAGATTAATTCTACCACCAATGTCCTCATGAAAACATGAACAAATTTTATTAGGAAACAAATCATTATGATTTTGCATTTCAACATAAATGAAGGATGCTATGAATTTGTACATCAGTCTTCATCATATATTAAAATTATTTCCCAAATCAAACATGAAAACAATAGTAAAAATCGTATACTGTCTAAACAGCCAAGCTACTACTCTCTGCAAATAAGTTCCCCAGTACAAAGCCAGCAATTACTTGATATCATCATTGGCAACCATATGTGAACTCCTCAAAAACAACTGTCAAAATAAGTTTGCACATCCTTACACCATCACTGTCTTCCTCTAGATATTAATCCTTTGGAATATTAGCTCTAGTTACAGGATCACACTGTATTTTTGGACAAAAATTTTCATTTTCATGCTGGGCAAAACAGGGGACAACACTATAAAAAATAATGACGGAAAGGGAATCTCATTAATACACATATATATATCTCAAAGGTGGATGTCAGGAGGATGGGCCCACTTTTCAGTGTTGCCTCAACATGAGGCAGAAATTCTTTACATTGAGGGTGGCAGAGCACAGGAACAGCTGCCTGGGGAGATTGTAGATTCTTCCTCTCTGGAGTCGTTCAAAACCCACCTGGACACGTTTCTGTGTCACCTGCTTTAAGTGACCCTGCCTTGGCAGGGGGGCTGCACTAGATAATTTCCTGAGGTCCCTTCTAACCCTAACAATACCATGATGCTGTGAAATGCACTCCTAGCTAAAGAAGTAAATGCTATATTTTCACAAGTAAAAGAACATGTACAGAAAAAAAGATGAAGTCCAGAAAGGAAAGATGTGAACAACAAAACATGCCTTTTAAGATCAAAGCACTCAATGGAAACCCAAAGGAGCCAGGACCCCTCATGAATCCATAACAAGCTTCCGAAGTAAAACTAGCATGCCACTTAGAAAAGTAAAAATCCTTTTTTTTCTCTTTTGAAAAATCCCCTTTTTCATTTTAAAAGAGGGAAATCATGGCACCCTACGATAATTGTTTCAATTCTGACACACAACTCATTCACATTTCCCTTATCTTTGCCCTGCAAAAAAATCTGAATTCATAAATATTAACATTCCAAAACAATCAACTGCACATCGTGATAATTAACTATAATTTATAGGAATCAGATAACAGTAAGTATCATGAAGAAATCCTCACCATTACCATCCCCAGAGGAACAAGCTGCAGAAGTAAGACACCGCTTGTCTTTGTCAATGGAGAAGGAAGCTTTTACAGTCAGAGAAAAGTTTCTTCCCCAGAGGGTGGCTGGGCACTGAAATAGGTTCCCCAGGTCACAGCATCAGCCTGACATAGTCCAAGAAGCATTTGGACAATGCTCTCAGGCACATGGTGTGACTCTTAGGGTGTCCAGTGTAGAGCAAGGAGTAGGACTCAGTTATCCGAACCTCTTCCAACTCAGCATTATTCTGTGATCCTATGATAGTTATCTCTTCTCTTACCAAGTGTTAGCTTTTCACTTCCTCAAGAACTCAGAAAAACGTAATTTATATATAATCGTTATCTAACAGCTTAGGACACTGGAAAATTACCAGTCATTTTTCTCCTCCTGCTCTTTCAATAGGAAAACAAAATACTGCAGTACATTTTTCAACTGCAGCACAGCAACCTCAGCGAGAACAGATTTTAAAGTATGCTTCAACTTGCACCAAAAAAAGAAGAAAATGTGCAATGTATCCTAGGCACCGTTGACAAAACTTAACAATTAAACTTTTTCATCACATTTTTAGAACTCTACATGGTTCTCAATTAGAAAGATAAAGAATATGGTATCAGCAGGAGAGGTTGGCTGCTTTTTGGTTTTAGTAGCATGTTAAATCTTCAAACTTACCTCTCCACAACCAAGCTGACAGCTTGAGTAAGATCTGGTTTTGACACCGGGAGATGATTCCAAAGGCACCACATAAATTCTTTATCAGCCTTAGAAATAGGAAAAAGTAGAAGAAAAAACACATTACATGTATAATGCCTTTTACAGACAAAAAAGTTATACTGAGCATATTCAAAAGACAATTGCCAGAAAAGCCCCATTCTAGTGAGAATTCCCTGCAAGTTACTCACTGTTCCATGAATGACAAAAACACAGCAAACGGTTCTCTTGAATAAACAAAGTTTTAACCATACAGAATTTTGAAGTAAAACAAACACCTACAATCAACATTAAAATAGTATGCAATGCAACATACGGCAGCAGAAATGATATTATTCAAACAAGGCTGCCTTTTACTGTTACTGACAAAATTTCTATTAAATACTAAGTCCGGAATACCTGCTTCAACATTAAGTTTTACCACATGCAGCTCATATTTCAAAATATGCAGTAAAACATATTTTACTGCAGTAAAATACTACAGTCTTCTAACACACTCTCATCTAACCGGCACTATATAGAAATTTCTGAAAAAAACCTCAAGTGAGAGCAAGAAAACAGTGCTCTTTACAAACAGACTTCAGAAAGTTTGCGAAAACAAGATGTCAGCTAAAAGCTTTCCCCCATTTGTATTTTCTACACGCAAGTTGTTATTCTTCACTGATATCTTCTTATTCCAGTAAGATTTTAATACTGAAAGCACCAATATTAGTTATTTTACAATCTAAACTCATGTGTTAATTATATAAAAATGTAAGGGGAGAAAAATAAAATCCAGCAAAATATAAAGACCAGTAAGAAAACATGTATACATAAACCATACTCCACACAAGGATGAAACCTACTGAAAGAATCTAACCTAAAATTAGGAACTAATAAGCTAAACCCATAATATTGGCAGCCAGGCCTATTCAACAAGCAAAAATAATTAAGAGTGCAGCTATGTCTACTAGTGTTTTGGAAACAGAATCATCTAGACTGGAAAAGACATTTATGGTCAAGGCATCCAACCAGTAACCTAACATTGCTACATCCACCACTAATCCCTACATGCCATATCTACATGTCTTTTAAATACCACCAGGGATGGCAACTCCCCCACATCCCTGAGCATCCTGTTCCAATGCCTGACAAGGAATTCTTTCTAATGTCAAATTTAAATGTTAAAAGCCAAATTTCCAAAAAAGTCTTGTAATTCAAGACCATTATCAGCTTATGCAAAATGCACTACATCAGAAAGAGTTACTCTTTCTTAAAAGCAGAAAAATTTCAACTAACTGGGTTGTGCACAGCTTTTAAAATGCCATGTTTCTTGAATTTCCAAACAAAATCAAACAATTAACAAAAACTTTGTGCTAAAAGGAAAGAGGAACATGATGTTTTTAAAACACTTGAAAAAACACAATCCTTCTCTAACTAAATTAGGTTGCTAGTGTAAACACTCTTTTGAAAACCAAAAGTGACTCTGCTGCACACAAACAAACAGTAACCCACTGTGCTACTGTGCCTGTTTCTCAAGCCTGGCTAGCCTGGTACCAGTCTCACTCCAGTGGGATCTTTTCGTTCAGCTGCGCCCGCGTGGCGATGGCAGGAGGATGAAAGGAGGGACTCCGGAGCTGCTGGGTCACAACAAGTTTATTAGAACTCCCACATGGAGCCCTCACCTTGGGTGTCAGCGTGTCCAGAGACCCCAACTGAACCTCAAGTGGGACCTTTTAACCGGGGGTGTTACACAGAAAGGGAACCAGTAAGGTTTTACAGGGAGGTGGCTCATATCATAAACAAACATACAAAACAACCGTACAATGAACATAAGAAGGTGACAATCAGGATTCTGCCCAATCACTTGATGCCTCTCTCAGAATCTTCCAGAAGTGGAGAGACCCCCAAAGTGATGGACAGGAACAGGAGGCTATCCATGAAGTGATGGGCAGTTAACTGTCTCGGGGGGAGAAAAACTTAGGGAGAATACAGAGCCAATCACAGAACTGTCACTGGGGAGAAAACAGGGATAAACCAAAAGTGGGTAACAGAAAAGAGTACAAGGAACAAACCATTTTACAAAAAGAACATTAACTTACAAATTAAACTTAAAATTGAAAAATGCACTCCCACACCACTGGATTATGGTGAACTACATTCATTTTTGAAGAAAGGTAACACAAAACCTGAACTGTTCACCATATACATAGTAACTCAAATTACTTTTGCATCAGTATCTAAGTCCTTGTTCAGTACAAGTGCTAAAAATAGGTTAATTTTCAGCTCAGAACTAAGTTAAAAGACAAACACTAAAGACCATATTAATTGGGTTACTAAGTAAGAAGAAAAAAAGTACAACCTTTCATTTTACGCTATCACCTTATGCACTTAGGATACTGAATTTTTATGTATCAGTGGAAAAGATTACAAAAAGTGTGTACTTGTTTCATGTCCTCAAAATAAAAGACACCATCTCCCAAAAATGCCTTACCAGGATACCTAAAGTTACAGTGTGTGTAGACTGTGAAGCAGGCATGACCCTACTGCTTCTTCTCAGTCAGACACAGAATGAAAAACAAAAATGTTTTTCAGATTTGGAAGAGCTGCTGCAGGCTTCCAAAAAGCATTAGGATCTACACAGAAGCCAGATTCAGAGTAATTTCAACATCTAAAAAAATCTTGTTTATGCTGGTAAGTCAAGGGGGAAAGCAAACAAACAGAACAAATACACAAAAAACAAGCCACAAGGCCAGACTAAACCTCTCTAAACAACAGCAAAGAAAATGTGATTTCTTTTTAATTATATTGAATAGGCACTAAACAAACTTCAAAGAAACAGCAACACAAAACAGGCTAAAAAGTGTCCATTAAATGATAAACAAATAACAACAACCACTACCACAATTTCAAACCAAAGCCTTCACAAATCCTCCTGAAGTAAGTGAAAAGTCACTGGAATTTCCAAAACTGCAAAGCAATTTCATATTTCAACACGTTATTTATTTATGATGATGACAAATTAATATTTAAAGTTACTATTACAAATCATGAATGAACGCGCACAGAACTATAAAGCAATGCTGCATTTATATCTAAAGATATTCTAAATTAAATAATCATATGCCTTTCTCTATGTACTCAATATGTACTTTAACTTCTCTAAATGCACACAAAACTAAGCAATGTCCTGCCTAAGTGTATTTCTGCCAAAAGAATAAGGATGCAAATGCATTTTCAAATAATATAACCAGTAAAGGAAAAAACCCAATCAAACAAAAATTCAAAACTCCATCCAAAGTTAAAAATATGAGAACTTTATTTCACAAAAAGAAAGTTTACACAGAAATGTACAAAATCTTTCATTATGACAACAAAATATTAATAAGAAATTAGTTAAAGAATGTTGAGTTACCATATGTGAATTTCTTTTATCTTTAACATGACAAACATTTTAATAGCTATTTCATTTAAATCTAAGGAATATGATTAATTAAGCATTTTGTATAATGGAATGAGTATTAGTTAGAAATTATTAAGGTTTAAGATGAAAAGAAGTTTAAATAGTCTCTTTAAGCTCTTGGCAGAATTAATGGACTTGGTAAAGCTTTTCCCTGCATGGCCCTGGGAGCCAAACAATTTCTATGGAAAAAAGACTGCTTACTTACGCTGTCTGAAGTTGGCACAGAGAAACACTGCAGCTGTCAAGGCCTAGGATGTATCAATCTTTAGCTTACCCAAAGAACATTCAGCCTACTCAAGTGCATGTTAACAGCTCAAGAGGTCAGCGAGAGTGTACCTTGAACAGCTGAGGTCTTCTGAAAGCTAGCAAAAATTACTCATTACTTACAACGTATCTAATGTCAGATAAAAGATGCTCACCCTGCAATCAAGGTTGCACACAAGAAAAAAACAGTCTGAAGAAAAGAAAAGAACACATTGTGTATTCCCTGAAAAGTGACATTTTTCCCCTCAGCCCACAGTGAAAGTGCCTGTGGTTCACCATACTGAAAGACAAACAGAAATGCAGACTACCTTAGGCTTTGAAAGTGTTCCTTGCAAAGTAAACTGGACTTTTTCTTACTGATTTTTAACAGCAGCAGGCTCAAAAACACTGACAAAAGATAAGCCACTAACAAACTGTGGCATAACTAGCTACAACACAAATATCTGCTTTCAAGTGAAGCCGTGAATTTATAAAACATCAGCAGAAATCAAACAACAAAGAATGCCTCTGACTTACAAGCAGGGAAAGGCAAATATCCTTATTCAAAACATTTTATCTTCCTTTTGGAAGGGAATTCCAAGGATAAATATTTCACTGGTGATTTGATATCAAAAGTACATAAAACTGTATTAATATTGCAATTATTTGTCTAATAGAAACTTAGAGCCATAGAATATTTTGAATATTTTTACACCACTTTATCAAGGAGAATTAGCTGGCATCTTTTTTTTTAAATAATGATATTGAATTTACTAAAGTAAAACTTTTAAATTAGCAGCAAAACAAGTACCAAAAGCATAAGCAGTATCTTTTTTCTTTTTTTTAATCTCACTATACATTCATAACAGTTTGGGTATTAAATTTACAAGTGTAGCTTTTTGTTTAGATGTATATCATGCACTGTGTTGAGAACAAGGATAAACTGAAAAACTTCTCTTTAACATAAATTCATACATCAAGCATATCAGTTATCTGCAATTTGAAATCAGTATTCTTTTTGATGTTTCACCTTGTTTATTTCTAAGCATCTTAACTGCTGTTAAGTGTTCCTATCATACCTTAAATCGTTACAGCATTACAAATTATTATTCACTTATTATTATCCATCTTCTCAAATCTGGAAGAGAATACCCTCAGAGCAGAAAAGCAAAACATGAACACACTCAATCCAAACAGCCTCTTCCCCACCCCTGCCTCTCTAATCATCATTACAAAAATACAGGACACAAACTCTAATTTTAGTTCTTTAATCAATCCATATCCCCAAGTGGGAAAATAAAACAGTTGGGAGGACAGAGGGAGCTATTGGTTTACTGTTAATTTTTAGTAAAAACTCTGTAATAATTACACACAGATAATTTTCTGTGTTATGAATTGAGTATTTCAAAACACATGATTGTCAGGCTGGAAAAATTTGTATGGAAATCAAAATACTATAGGGCATGGAGGGTCAGGGGGGAACATACGAAATAACCTGGCTGGCCGGTATAAGCACTGAAAAACCTGCAAGAAAAAATTTTCTATGGATTGTTCTGGGCTCCCCTAATATCTAGGACAGACTAGCATGTTTCCAACTAAAGAGCTGAAGTCTTTTATCAAGCTGACATATACACTTCATATGCAAGTGACAAGACTTGCTTCTTTCTTGGTGTCTCATAAGACATTTAAACTTACTCTGCTGCATCCTGTCAATTCAGACTCTCTTGACCCTACTGTGCCAGTGTTTCTTTGTGTTTTCTAGTTACATATTACATTCCTAAATAAAAGGTATTCTCTTTACAAACAAGTCCTGCTGAGTAGTCACAACAAAAAATACTCGTACTCTTTAGAGAATCTGTGAGGTGCTATGCTTTTCAACAACCTAAAAAGCCCCCTCAAGACTGATCAGTAACTCACAAGAAAACTTAGAACCTTAGGCACATCAGGCTCTTAAAATAATACTGTGTTATTTTCAAGTTCAGAGAAGTCACTCACAGACAGCATGCACTGTTAACATCTAATTGTCATGTAGAAATTTGTAAGAGGGCTGTAGCTGACTTGACTAGACTGCTTTTTTTAACAGACAACATCAGCAAACAAGTATTTTCGCCCGTCCCCTCAATTCCTTAATGTTGCAGCATAACTGAGATACAATCAACATGTAAATGTATTATAGTAAAAAAAAAGTTTAATGTATATTCCACACAATTTTCTATTCAAAGAAATTCCTGTTATATTGTCTCTGTTGGTAGTTCTTGCAACAAATATACATCTGATTCAAAAAAAGGACAATGTAGTATACGGCTTTACTTACACTTGTGTGTAAATATAAACTTCCCTGCACACACACCTCCACACACTCACAGTCCCTTAGAAATGGAATCCTTACTCATTACTCTGCTGAATGCAAACAGGCTCCATAAAAATAATACAGTTCTGTCATTGTAACATTTTTGATGACCTAATAGTGGTCTAAGCAAACACATCACCCAACTTATACTAAAAGACGCTGTCATTACACGATTTAATCAGCATACTCTCAGATTAGTTCATCAGCATAACAAAAAGACAGGAGTACACTTAACTGAGTAGTTTTATTATATATTCTTAATAGGCATAAATAACCGACTTATTGTGGCATCAACTGGCAGGAAATATAAGGTACTTCCTGGTCATGGCACAATCAAAAAACTGACATCACTTAAGGCAGATCAGTAACATCACAGGAGGAAGGGACAAAAAAAATCAATTCACTGGTAGACAGAACTTATTAGATAGATGTGGATCTATTACACACAATGCCACCCTCATTGAATAGCAAAAAGCAAATTTTTTTCTTCTGCAGTGAGCACATAGGATGGTCTCTTTTCTTTCATTCACTAGAACAGCCTTCTACCAGCAGTTGCTTTTTTCTGAGTACTCAATATTGGAGATGTGGCACTTGATGAATGTAGGAAATCTTCAAAAAGGAGAAAATGTGAGAAATCAAAAGCTTTCTTTTAATCCCTTTCTAGATCAAGGACAGGATAAGTGGTCTGCCAGCTTTCATTTCAAGCTGCAACTTTCTGAACTACTTCAATTAAAACTAACTGCAGTCATAGAAATAATTCTGACAGAAGATGCATAGAACTGGATAGGAATGAATTTTCTAAGTCACATAACTGCTTCCTGTTAGCAGTACAATTCTGAGAGTTATTGTAACAATTCTATCATTTATTTGAGAGCACAGGATAATTTAAAGGCTTCAGCATAGCTCTCAGAGTTAGTTTGGTTTAAATGTAATGCTCTGAATTAATATAATCATGATGCACTTGTGATTTTTAATCCATTCAAGAATACAGGAATACATAAATAGTTCTATTTTACAAACAATATAACCATATGTATGCAATTGGGTATATTTCCTCTGTATTACCATGACTAACCAAGCACAATTTGGGCCCATTATTTCAACTGCGCCTGAAACAACATTGTCGTATTCTCCAAATCCTGTAAAATTGTGGACACATAGAATACTTGCATACCTTTTAAGTTGTGAGCTAAATTTCAAATAGTTGAAACAGTGCACTCTCAATAACAGCAAAGGACGAGAAGACTATTTGAAGTCAGTCTTCAAGAATAGCATACCTCCTTCCCAAACCAAAACGATTAGATGGGAAAACTAGACCAGCTACACTCAGTCATTCTCCTCCATGTTGAATCTGTAACACATGGTAAACACAGACGTGGAAGTTTGTTCTAGAGGCCTTCTCAGTGCATTTGGAAAAATTACAAGAGCCTAAATCTCTGCACATAAAATGCAGCTTCCTTTACTGACAAAAGCAGTGGTTTGTTGTTCTCGGAACACGTATTTTTTTGCACTCATGTCTATCTTACGGCAGTCAGACGAAGTCCCCAGTGACTGGAGGAAAGGGAATTTCATGTCTTTTTTTTTAAAAAGGGTAAAAAGGATCATGGGAACCACCAATCTGCAAGCATCACTATGGTGCCCTGTAAAATCATGGAACAGGTCCTCCTGTTACCTGCTACCTGTCTTAGGTTACAATGTAAGATGTAACCAAAAGTATATATTTTATTAACTGTTAAAACAGGTGTGGCAGTATTCCTTATCTCCTCCATGTCTCACCTGATAAGTCCCTCCAGTGGCTATCCCTTTGAATGAGCAATAAAGGTTTCACTGCATGATTCAAAAATTTTATCATTCCATTGTGAGAGGCTCTGCCCAGGGGGAGGAACCAGGCATTCTTACCTGGATATAATCTGAGGTTTGGAACACCATGGCCAGCCCTACCTACTGTATTCCTAGAGGACAAGAGCTACACAACAACCACTGGACCTTCAGAGAAAGACCAGGCCCTTCTACAGAATCATCACTTCAACAGAACCATGCCTGCCATTTAATCAGACTGCTACCAACACCCTCACCAATAGGGTGAAGGGTTGTATCCTGACTCTGCCACTCTTTCTGTACAATTGCCCTTATTTTAATTTTCCTATTAAGTTGTAGTTCTGAATTTGGAGTTCGGAATCTCACTGGTTTGCTTTCAAACCAGTACACTACAACAAGTCCCACGGATGACAAGAAGGTATTTAGACAGGAAACAAACTTCACCAAGGGCAAACCATGCCTGATAATCTAAGGGTCCTATAATGGAGTGATTACATCAGTGGATAAATGAAGAGCTATGGATGTCACCTACCTATACTTCAGTAAAGCCTTTGAGACAGTCACCCACAACATTCTTGCCATTTCATTGGAGAGCTAATGGGTTTGATGGATGGATTATTAGATGAATAAGAAATGGGCTCCATGTCCCTTTCCAGAGGGTTACAGTTAACAGCTCTGTGTCCACATGGAAACCAGCCATAAGTGGCATTCCTCCAGGGTTCATACTGAAACCAGTACTGTTTATCTTCCTAATTACACGTTCATGAGATGAACAGTACCAAGTTGAGCACTGCAGTTTCTACGCCAGTAGGAAGGGACGTCATCCAGAGGGAATAACATCCACCAGCTTGAAAATTTCAAAGTTGAAACAAGGTGAAGTGCAAGGTCTTGCACCGGGGTTGGGAAAAACCTATTATCAATACAGACTGTGGGATTAATTGACCGAGAGGGGTACTGTGGAAAAGGACTTGCATGAACTGCTGGACAAAACACTGAACATGTGCCAGCAGCACACACCAGAAAGCCAACTGTATCCTGGGCCCACTAGGTCACAAGAGACAATTCTCCATCTCTTGTTGGCTGTTGTGAGACCCAACCTGGAGTGCTGTGTACAGCTCTATGGACCCCAGCACCCAAAAGACATGGCCACATCAGCACAGGTCCATAACAGGGCCACAAAACTGATCAGAGGCATGGAACACCATTCCTGTGAAAACAGGATGAAAGAGTTGAGTTTGTGCTGCCTGGAAAACGCATACAAGGGTCCTGACTGCAGCCTTTCAATACCTGAAGGGCATTTGTAAGAAAGACAGACTTTACCAATGCCTCAAGTAACAGGAGAAGGTTCTACAATTTTAAACTGTACACTTTTCAACTTAAAAATATTTAAATTTGGATTAAGTATAGATTCAGGTTGAATGTAAGGAAAGTGTGGACAACAAGGTGGTGTGGCAAGGGAAGAAGACTGTAGATTACCCATCACTGAAGTGTTCAAAGACACGATGGGTAGGGTTTTAAGCAACATGATCTACTGAAAGATGCTCCTGGCTAGGGAGGCTGGACTAGATGATCTTTAAAAGTCCTTCCAACCCAAGCCATTCTATGACTGTAATCTCTACCCCAAATTTCAAATTCCCACTGACATGCTGGGGCAATCTGAAATATTCACACACAGACATACTGTGAATAGGGAGCTACTTTACGAACACAAAAATATACTTTTTTTTTAAATCTCACTTTTAGTTCATCTTCAGTTTTACCTCTGTATTCTAAACCAGTATTTTTTAAAAGGAATACCAGGTACAAAAAAATTTCCCTTAAATAAAATTTGTCAGAAGTAAAAAAAAAAGCAGAAGGAGATAAACTTAGGTATCCAACAACACTACTTCTGTATATAATACAAAAAGAGTAAGGCCTTTATCAACAACAACTGTACTAATCAGACTCATGTGATTTATACTCCTTATGGCAAAATATAAGAGTATAAAATAACAAAAAACCCACCCAAAGCACTAAACAGCTGGCATCCCTTGGCACCAACAAATATGTGGTCTTGGCTTAATCACTAATAAAAGAAATTAGCATTTAATGAATGGAAGCACTAAACACTTTGCTTCATTTCAAAAGAACAGTATGGAGATCAACTATCTAGAAGAACTACTGACACACTCAAATTCTCATACTGGTATAGTTTACAAAAATTTCAGTTTTGGTCACAAAGTTGGATGAGTAAGAACAAAGCTGACATAAAAATATATCATCATGGAAGAATTATGTTTTAGTGTTCTGTTTTTTTTTTTTTAATTTATTGTTACTTCAATTTTTAGATACTGATTTAAAACATTTCTAATATGCATAATGTATAATCAAAGTGCATCTGCAGTATCTAGTCACCTATTATGAAGCAACACAATGTGTTGGTGTGTTAATGTATTTTTCATGTTTACTTGTAAATAAAGGAGAGGGGTGTTAAAACTACATATAAATCAATAGTATCATGGCTACATTATTTTCAGTGGCTGTGCTGGATATTAAATTGGTCCAAAAAGAATAAATGCACCCATTTTTACAGCTAATGAAATGTTTTCCCTTATCAGTGCTAATGATGGCAAACAGAACGCTTTACAATCCTCCCTGATATAGAAAGTGATCAAAACTAGAGAGTTCCACTGCCCACAAATAACCATTCTTTTTCTTCAAGCACACTATAAAATGGGACATGAAGACCAAAATGGATCTATGCATAGCTTTTCACAATAAGCAGGAAACACAGCATGAAACAAGGCAAGAAGCAATAGAAATCCCTGCCACTCCACTCCCCACAAAATAGCAGCCACCTTCCTTGATCCTCTTTTACCCAACAGTGCCAAGAGATATACACAGTCCATTCTTCAAGATTTCTTTCCAATCCCTGGTAATAAAGAGAAGCAAAAGCAGCAGCAGCTGCTAGAAGATCTCTCTATTCCTCATTTGTATTTAACATCTTCTGACAAATGTGCTGAAATGCTACCAGAGAATCTGTTACAAAAGAACCTTTAACAGACTAGTGATCAGATTGTAACTTTTTGACTAATGGTGAACTATCTATTTTTTAGTGGATAAAGGGCAGAAAGGCACATCAGCTACAGAAGATAACACTAATAAGACCTCCCTAAAAATAATACATGTATTTTTATGCAAGGAAAAAAAAGAAAAAAAAAGAAAAAAAAGAGAAAAAGGGAAGGAGAGGGAGGAGAGGGAGGAGAGGGAGGAGAGGGAGGAGAGGGAGGAGAGGGAGGAGAGGGAGGAGAGGGAGGAGAGGGAGGAGAGGGAGGAGAGGGAGGAGAGGGAGGAGAGGGAGGAGAGGGAGGAGAGGGAGGAGGGGGAGGAGAGGGAGGAGAGGGAGGAGAGGGAGGAGAGGGAGGAGAGGGAGGAGAGGGAGGAGAGGGAGGAGAGGGAGGAGAGGGAGGAGAGGGAGGAGAGGGAGGAGAGGGAGGAGAGGGAGGAGAGGGAGGAGAGGGAGGAGAGGGAGGAGAGGGAGGAGAGGGAGGAGAGGGAGGAGAGGGAGGAGAGGGAGGAGAGGAAAAAAAAAAAAGAGTAGTTCCACTTGGTAGAACCACAAAGTTAGAAAAGAAAGTCGTCAGTAAGGAAAACACAATATCATTTTAGCAGACATGCTACATTACCTTTGAAATCAAAAAGCTGCAATCAGTAAAATTAAGACTGAAACTAATTGACTGATTTTTTTGAAACTAATAATGGGTAAATAGTTAAGACACTTGTTTGAATTCAAAACAGCATTTTTGATGAACAGAGAGATCCTAGGCTGATAAATATAAAATTCAGCTAAACAAATCAAACTTGTCTTGTGAGTATCACCAATAGCACAAGTAAAACCAGAAGATAATGTGCTTGCCTCTTCCAACTTTCTGTATTACCATCAACATACACATCCTTATAGACCAAACAGGGGTTTAAAGAAATACACAAGACTAAAGAGAAAGCACATGAAGCTAAAGAAAGTAATCTTGGCTCAGAAACTCCACCCATAGAATGAGCTTCCAGAGATATAACATATCATCCCTCTTAAAAAAAAAAAAAAACAAAAAAAAACAAGCACAAGGAAAAAAAACAGAAACAAACAAACCAGACTAATTTCCTATACCAGGAGCCACTATGTTTTGCAAAAACAGCATACCCATCTGCTCCACCCCTAAAAATATACAATGACAAGGGAAAACAAGATGGAGGGGAAACACAAGCCAGATCTTTTAAACATCAAGGAAAAACAAAAACTCCTAAGAATAACAGGAACATAGGTACTGAAGATCTTGATATTTTGAGGTGGTAGGCAGCAGCACAAAACCCTGAAATAGAATGCAGCAGTTAACAGATGTAATAGAGACAAGATGTGACATGACTTACTATTTGACCTTTGTCTTTCCACTGCCCCCCAACAACGTCGAGCCCATCACAGAAATGTAACAAGGTGCCAAAGATAACAAGAAATTTAAAAATAAAAAACAATTTTCTGTTTTCTTTTCTGTTGTTTTGAAGAACCATAATTTTATTTATCAAGTAATTCTCAAATAAAATAAAAAGGAGTCACTGAAATTAAAAATAATTACAAAATGTCTTACTGCAGACACAATCCTAATTTTCGGAAAATAGGATATTGTAGAGGTACACCTCCATAGCTCCTTACAAAGCTTCTCAGAGCTTCTGGGAGCTCTGAACTATTTTCTTAATTTGGCTTTCTCATTCTTGCAAATTCCACCATAGAACTGATATCAATGTCAGTTTTCACAGAGTGACTGCAACAAAATTGTGATTTTAACTGGCCCTACTCCAAGATCTTGCTTATTACAATTGACACTACTGCAATGGTTTGAGTAGCATTAAAGTCAGTATCAAATACTACCAACCTAAGAAGCAGAAGTCAACACATAGTAGTAGAATCTAAGCTTCAGAAAATAATGAAGAAAGCAACATAAAAAAATAAAGGAAGTATTAAAAATACCATATATGACTCTTTTAGGCACCTTTACTTCGTGACAATTGTTACCATAAAAGAACAGAATAAATGTGAATAAGAACCTTCCTTTGAACATAAAGGCCACCATCCTGGATGACTAAAAGAGTAAGGTTCTCCAAAATTTTGTCACAGAAAAGAAACAACATCAAGAAGTAGACACCTGGAATACCAGAGGTTAGAGCAAAGCTAGCATGCCCAATACTTCCACTAAGACTCAGGAGCTTCACCAGCCAAAGAAGGCTCCCATGTATTTAGCCAACAGACCTCCATCAACAGACGCCAGTTTCCAGGAAAGATTTAATTTCAGAAGTGCAGTTTATATGACAGTGAATATAATAGTCCAAGAAGGTGTGCAGAAGAGAAACATGCTGATGTTTATTAATTTATTCAGATGCCAACTCACTTTTGGATACATACATCTGTTTGCTAAAACTGTTCAGTTTAGAACCAACCAAAACCTTAGCCTCAATCATTTGATAAATGTCTTTTTTTCTTTGGGGGAAAAAAATATCTAAAAGGCTCATAGCTCAACAGATACTTAAGACTAACCCTTTAGTTCTGATACACCTTCAAACTATTAAACTAGATTACAGCTGGGAAGGTTTTTTCGGAAATGCAGTTTCTGAGAAGGAAAAGGAAAAGGGCAATTTCATCCAGTTGCTGGATGAAAAGTTAACACCTCCTCACTAACATCCTTTATAAACACATTTACGTAACTTTTCTATCCAAAATGCCTGCTAAGGCAGTCTGTGAAAGAGACAACCTTACCCAAAAACACAGAAGACAAAGAAAATCTTAATAGAAACTGGAACACTCCTACTGTGATACACCTCCACAGGGTGTCCTGAGGGGTCGCAGTCTCCAGGAATGGAAATACTCAAAATGTAACTAGGCACTGTCCTGGGCAATCTGTCCTAGGGTAGGATGCATTACATGCTCTCAAAAATCTCCCTCCAGCCTAAAAAGTTTCACAGTTCTGATTAATAAGACCTGCAAATATTAGGAGACAGCACAGAAACAAAAGAAGTTCTTAGATCTAAAGGAAATTAAGTAAACCACAGCAGATGAAACAAAATTATGCTAAAGAAACTAGCTGGCCGGCAACAACTTGGTATTTCAACTATGAAGATGCTAGAAAAACATGACATTAACATTACCCATATGAATTTATGCTTTCAAATTACTTGTCTTTGCACAAAGTTTTCATATGAAACATGATCTTAAAATGGACTAACCATCTACAAATAATTTCATCAGTTGACTTTCAAACCACTTGAAGAATCTTACTGAAGTCAATTCAGTAAATCAGGCCATTTTAGTTCCTATTCAAATTCAGAACATCTTCACAAAACTCTCTTTACAAAGTTAATCACTTCAGATAAATGCTACACTGAAAAAGCTACCTAACTGACAAGGCTATCACCTCTTTTACTTATTAAAATCTGGCTTCCTTCTTCTTTATGTAACATCCATATGCTTAAAACTGTCAAATGTATTGATGGATTAGTAAAAAAGTAAAGCATGTAGATGTTTACACTGCAGTACTTTCAGAGAATCTCTAAGTAGAGATTGCTGCTTCACTTTCTTTTCTATTTTATTAATAATCTGAAATAAATCCTGAATACATGCATCCCTTGTCATTAGAAGGATGGTACATATTGGATTCTACCTAGAATTGGAGAGATTACTGCAGGACACTGACTTGTTCTGTTTTCAAAAAAAGAACTGTTTTTGGAAACAGCAACTGTTCCTTTTTTACTTGCTTTCCTCGTAGAAAGCTATCTGATCTGATAAAAGACAAAGATCCAAGAACGGTAAGATAATATGCAAGAAACTTAAAAGAAATACAATTCAAAATATTTTCTGTTTGCTGACTTCAACATGTATGGAATGTGTTCATCATGGAACAAGCAGAAATGCACACATAACTGAAATTAATCTAAAGGGGAAATCAGATGCTTAACTACAATTTGTGCACATCAAGTTATCAAAGCCATTAGAAACTCATATTGGTACTGTTTCTTCAGAGTTTCTTGTATGTATAATGCTCTTCAAAAATACTACACGCTACTAGGCTTTCGTAATACATAATTTATGTTCAACTAACGAATGAGCAGAGCACAGGGCTTCCTTCCAGCTCCGTCAAATTTTGTCTGATGGGACACATCTGCATACTAGGAAGAGTAAAATGTATCTTTTCAGAGAGTTTCCTTAACTTCTCTCACAAGACATTAAAGATATCCCCAAAGCATTTAGCATTGTTCAGCATTTCCAAACAGGAAATTTTCATGACAGCTCCTTCTACCCACAGATCTCCTATGCAATATGTTTTCTCAAGAAGTCTTGATTCTACCCACGGCAGGAATCCAACACCAACGGTCACGTGTATCAATGCCCCTTGAAGCAGGGAACCTCTGCTTTCAGACGGATGCTTTCTTCTGATGGCTCCATCAGCCCAGGCCTTCACGGCTTCCACCAGACCATATCCCATATGAAAATACTGTTTTGTTTAATACTGCAGCATTAGGTGTCACTTTCCTCTCTGCCGTACACTTTCGGTGTAATCGACGTGCTTGGCAAAGAATTTTTGCTGATTTCTAGAACAAGACCTCACATTACCAAGGGTTTTATATTTTTAATAAATACACCTAACTATCAGCAACGAACGACCAACTGGAAAAATGAGCGAAGTGCACCTATGAAGGGAGGCCAAAAGGCAAGACGCAGAGGAGGAACTTTTTAAAGTACACCCATAATTACTCATTAAGCCCTCCCTTCCAAGAAACAGTTTGGGTGTATTTAATCCTGATGCAAGGTTGCGGGAGAGACGAAATTACCTCCGAAGGCTCCTTCAAGACTTAAAGTCCCCTAAAACCCCTCTGCCTGTTCGTTTTTCTCCGAAGCTGCATGCACAAGACAATACCTCGGGACTGTGGCCATTTGAATTCAAGCAAACCGTGGCTTTTAGAAAGGTGAACAAAACAGCTTCAAGATAGGTGGTTTCATGCTTGGCAAGGGCCCAAGCCCTACTTAATTCACGTCTCGGAGGCGCCGGGCGCCCGCGGCCCTGCTCCTTCTCCCTGCCCGCCGGGAACGGAACGCGAACCCACGATCCCAAACGGGACACGCACGCCCGGCCCCGAGCCGACCCTCACCCAGCGCTCAGGTACCTGGCAGCGGCTCAGCTGCGGAGCAGCTCTTCCTCCAGCTCTGCCACCCGCCGCATCGTCGCCTCCGAGACCCCGAAGCCATCGCCGAAAGCCTCTCGCCGCTCGTCCTGCGGGGAAGGTGAGGGGAGAGGAGGGTCCGCGCCTGGCGGAGCGGGCTCAGGCAGCCCCCGCTCGCCCGCCCGCGCACAGGGGAAAGGGGAGAGAATCGACGCCGTGAACCACACAAATGAAAACTTTCCGCCGCACTCACGGCGCGGGCGAGCGCCGGAAACCGTAGGGAAGAAAAAGGACGCGGTGCAATGACGTCACAGCGCAACCGCTACCCCGGCGAGGAGAAGGGGCGAGGGGCACGTTTGAATTCGCCCGCCCGAGCCGCGGGTCCGCGCAGGCGCCGTGCGGGGGCCGGAGCGGCGGGGGTGGTGGCGGAGGTGCGGCGCTGCCAGGGACCGGCGCCCCAGGAGCGCAGCGCTGCCGCTGCCTGCCCCCGGCCTTGATGTTTACATGTGGACCGTACAGGTCAGACTCACAGAATGGGTCACGCTGGAAGGGACCACAGTGGGCAATCGGGTCCAGCCTCCCTGCTCAAGCGGGGTCATCTCAGAGCACATTGCACGGGATCGTTCTTGAATATCCCCAGTGAGCGACACTTCCCCAGCCTCTCTCTGGGCAATCAGTTCCAGTGCTCAGGCACTGCACAGTAAAGAAATTCCTCCTCATGATCAGTTGGAGCTTCCTGTGCGTCCGTTTTTGCCCATTGCCACTTGTCCTGTTGTTTGGCACCGCCGAGCAGAGCCTGAATCCATCTGCTGACACCCTCTCTTCAGAACACTTCCGCACATTGATGGGGTAATGAGATCTTTCTGGGTGTTCTGCGAGGTACTGAGGCTCCAGCATACCTGAGTCAGATGTCTCATGCCTTCTCCTCTTTGTTTCTTTTTTCTCTGAATTAAATAATAACAATTGCAAGACAAGAGCCAGAGACCTGGGTTTAAGTTAGGTCTTGATAGCATTTTGGGATGCATGAGAAGACTTGTTTCTCAGACAGGAAATTTTTCAGATGTATGACTTCCAGAGTTGGGTTTCAGAGCCTACAACTGAAAGCAAAGGAAGGCTTCAAAGATCCAACCCTTACAAATGTGTGAAATATTTCAGCTGGTGCCACTATATAAATGTACTCTGTTTAAGATCCATATATGCAGAGTACCTGGTTTTATAATAAAAGGTTAAACAGCATTGCCAAAGCAAATCATGTAGCCTACATGGGAAGCAAAATACTCATAAAAAGCAAAGATTTTCCCCCAAACAAATGAAGAAAGAGATTGAAACATGATTGGAATATATTTTAGCCTGAAAACTGCATTTCATCAATGTCAGTATCTTACTACAGGAATATTATGCCTGTGTTTATAGAGAAGTATGTTTTCTTTTCCTCTCCCTTGTAACTTTTGTATGGTTTCTGGAAAAGTTGCCCTGAATGTACGACTGTGACAAGAAATAAAACTCTTTGTGTGTGTGTGTGTGTGTATGTGTGTGTGTGTGTGTGTGTGTGTGTGTGTGTGTGTATGCAGAGAAGCAAGAAGATTTCACACTGTGTGAATTAGGACGTATATTAAAATGTCCAATTCTTCCACCTGTTGCCTTAGCATAAAGATTCCTGCATCCTTGGTAATAGCTGCGCCTGGCAAGTTGATTTTTTCATAACTTTGGTGTCCAGGAGCTCTTCTCAGAAGAGTGGCTATAGTACTCAATGCCAAGACTTTTTACATAATTTTTCGATTAAAATTTTTACTATTACTGCAAGTATTATCTGCACAATTATGAATGTAAATGTACAGGTGGGAGACTGCATTTGAGTCTTCTCTGTCCAGTTATATGAAGATTTAAGGAGATTCAACATTTACTTTATAAATTTTATAGTTCATCACTCATTGTGTATTGTGTCATCTCATATTTGTGATCTTGCACTTCCTGCCATTTATCTTGGTGTGTTATTAAATGTTCATATGACCATAATGATCATCATGTCAATTCTAACATGTTTATATTTTAAACTTTTTCTTTGGTTTTAGGATCTCCTAGTTCTCTTCTACCATAAATTATCCAGTCACTATGATTCTATGGAGCCTTCACTTTTTCCACGTCCCTGTCTTTTAAAAACTGTCTTTTTTGCTTTTCATCTGTTTTGTAATATTTTTATCATTGTTCCCTTGACCGTTTGTTCCTTATTACACTTGGGCAACAAGCAGCTAACCATACTTAAAAAACAACGTGCTCAGATTAACTTCTGAACAACTACAATGACTAAACAGGATTTAAAAACATTTTCCAAGTACAAGGTCATTCAAAGTTGAGCTGAAAAGATTCAGTAATTACAGGGGCTAGGCTGAAAGCTTGACGGAACACAAAACAAAAGACTGCAATTCCCTACAACTTTAGAACCTTAAGAGAAACTGTGTATTTACTATTTGTGTAGACACAACATGTTACCACAATGAACACAAAAGTAACACTCTCCCAAAGCAAGATAACATTTTGCACATCGTTTAACAAACATCACATTTGTTTTCCTGCTATGTCATAAGCTTATTCTCTATAATAAAGTTTCTAGTTGCTAACCCAAACAGTATTCATGATAGTTCTTAGAATATTTGAGAAAATTTAAAATGCGGAGTTGGCAAGTTTTGGTAAATTGGGAAGACAGTGACTAGTATCAGAGTATTTTGTGTGTAATATTTCTCCCAGATCTTCATATTTTGGAACCTGTGCTTTTACAGTTACCAAATCCATGGGACTGTTAGGCTAAATTCTTCCAAAACTATTTTCCTTTTCGATTTCATTTGTATAAAATTAATCAACATCTAGTAGAAATACATTGCACTATTGAAACCTATTTGTTATTGCTTTTAGTCACTTACAGTTCCTGTGAATGTTACGCAAATACAAGGGCTCCCCAAGTTGCTTTGGTGAGAGAAGTAAAAAATATTTTTTGTTTAGATTTTTTTTTGCCCTTGGGAAATTCCACATCTTTCTTCAAAGCATGTTCATATTTAAAAACATGTCACATTTACTCCTGATCATATAATTTCTTTTTTTTTTCTGATTGTATATTTCTTTTCCTTATCTTAATGTGAAATAAAAAGTTACTCCATCCATTGTGGCAATCCCAAATACTTAATTATTAGAAGTAAAGACATGTAAGTACATAATAGAGCATTTTCATTTTCCTTTAAGCAAAAAATGTCTTTAATAGCCTGACATTAATTTAACATGTTAAAAGGTTATACTAGTGAATTTGCATTTCTCCTTCGATTTTTATGTTGACTGTTCCTGTTTGTCACCAGTAGTTTGCTAGGAAACAGCATCATCAAACAGGTACTTTCTGAAAGATGTTTGTCAGCTACAGTAAACAAAAGAAGTCAAAATTGCTGAAATTATTTCTAGCTGGTTTTAGCAATGTCCTCAATATTTTAGCAATTTATATGCTTCTCAAGAATATATTAAGACCCTAGAAATGTGTTCCATCTTGTTTAGACAATGAATTCAAAACATACTTGCTTCCAGTAAAAGTTTAAGTTTCTGGAGGTTTTGTGATGTAGGTTTGAGTTTGGGTTGACTTGGTGTTTTTTGCTTGTGTATGCATTCAGGGCTGTGGGGGACATTCTTTCCACTTCTGTGACAGCTGTATATAATAACATGATTGTGGTTATTGGAAGAATGGGGATATAAAGTGTAAAGGTGTGTAAGGAGAAGTAATATCTGATATTGGATTATCTGCCATAACCAAGAGAACAGACAGACCATTTGGTTAAAAAAAAAAAAGAAAAAAAAAGTGGAAAAAGCATTTGATCAAATTAACACTTTTTGTTTCCAACTGCTTGTAATAAAAGATACTACCTCAGGCCTCATTTCTATCATTGTAACATATTCATATTGAATTAGTTGATTCTGGCAAAGCAGAGCTGGAAAAGGTCAGCATGGAAGCCTAGATTCACTGATGTACAGGCCTGCACTGGCATGAGTAACTTTTCACTCAATGAAAAGAGAGTGTCGTCTTATTCTCTTAAGCAGAGAGTAAGACAGCAGAGGTCTGATTTGCACCTGAAAAGACAAGAGGTAGAACCAAGTAGCCTCTAAAATATACCCATTTTATTGCTTTAGTTTACTGCATACTTTTCTTGTTTACAGGCTGGCAAACGTCAATCAAAGTTTTCATACAAAATACAGGTTACACTCCCCAGAAGGGCTACATCATGATGCCAGAGGAGTCTGTAACATGTCCCTGTTCCACTTACCTTTGCCATGGAAAAGGCTTCAGTTTTTCATTGTCTTTTAAATGAAGTCACAGACCTGGGCACTACACCCTTCAAGGCAATGAAAAATACAAGCCACTAATACAAAGCAGGGCATGTCAGCCGAACAAAGCATAGAGGGAGGACGCGATTAACAGTGACTTGGATGAAGTCTTCCCCACCCCACAGCACCTGCCAGCAATGGGAGGCCGAGAAGGAGGGGCAGGCAGCTGAAGGTCATTAAGACGGGAAAGCAGATTCCAGGGTGGCTGTCCTGGCAGAGGTGTATTGTATTTGTGTTGTAGTAAACTGAAAAGATAGGTTTAGCTGAGCTTTGGGAGTTGATTGTTTCATTGTTAATTTGTTTCTTAGTGAAACTGAACCCCAGAAAGGAGTTGAGCTTTGACCTTACATGTGGTGTATAGCCTGTATCACACACTAACTGGGAGAGTCTCCTGGTTATGGAAGAGTTGCATGGAAAATGAAGAGCTGAGTTTCAGTTTTCTCACCCTGAGAAAGGGTGTGAAGGGTATGTGGCCACCCAGTCTCATTAAGTAAGCCATGATACCCTTGTTAACCCAAGGAGTGGTTGCTGACAGGGGCAACATCATCCATGACCACCCAAACTTTTTGGAGTGTGCAGGAGACATGGATTGAGACGCTCCCTCACCCTAGGGATTGCAGCTGAGAACATACACCTACACATCCTCTCGTTGCAGTCTTGCACATGCAAATGACACAAGAGCCATGAACATGTGCAAATGCCTCAAAATTAACCATTTTTAATACTAGAAATCAGGTCTGCAACAGTTTGTATATTTTAGTATTGGACACTGCTGCACAAGGCACTGAAATAAACTGATGTTCTGAATGCGGACAAATTAAAAGTATAAGTACTGCAATTAATTAAATAAGAAATTCAGATTCAATTAAAAATTGCTTCATTTCAAACCTCTGTCATTCAGAAATAATAAGAGAGTTTTGAACAGAAATCTTAAAGTCTCAGGCAAGCTGCAAAATTCATGGAAGTATATCTTACCTCATTTTGCATGAAGAGAGGTTAAGGTGTAGTCAGGCTAAGTCACAGCAGAGTGCACAGCAGTAGCATTGATAAAGCTGCAAATATTAAATAGGGCATAAATCAGAACCCCGCAATGTTTTTGCTCAGAACAGAGCCAAGCCATATGATTTTCAGGTCTTTGTTTAACAGTTCATACTGTGTTAAAAAAAATAAAGGCCTTAGGAAAATAAATAAATTCAAACAAAGTTTCAATATTAAGCTAGTAGTTTAGTCAAAAGTAATTTGCAGCAATTAAACACTTTTTCTAGTTTTGTCAATGTGCTTAAATTAATGTTATATATTATTTTGCATACATTAGCTTTTAAAGAAGAAAAAATACTTTCTCCCACTCTAAGATAAGGAGATTTTGACATCTTGTTGTGGTATTTGTCTTGCCTCAATGACCTTGCTGAGTTCCTTAGCTTGAAATTCTGAGGTAAGCGTGAGTTCCTTTCTGCTTGTTTTCTGATTTTCAGTTGACCATCAGGTTTAACTTACAGTTATTTACAATCACTTGAATTCAGAAACTACTTCAGATGAAGAAGCACAATTCTATTTTTATTATCTGTGTGCACCGTGGCAGTAGCTAAGAGTTATTGGGAGGGCACTTTGTGCTGCAGTATTTCAGTTGCTAACACTGTTCCCAAAAGCACTGTTTGCTATAAATTCCCAGCCCAAGGGAATACAGAACAGATACTGCACATTGCATTCTAGGGTGGTACTGCAGACTCAGCCCAACATGAACTCTTCTTGCAGCCTGAACTCCATCATCACAGTGGGATTCAACTGACTCAATTCACCGAGATAGAGCTCGTGTATTTTGGCAGCAATGCAAAGTTGTGCATTTGAACTTTCCTTTTCTTTCCTACTGTGGTGGATTTTAGAGTAACAAAGTGAGACTCCAGATCTGTTGATTTAACTTTTTAGACATGGTTTTTACTCAACAGTTTCTTCCTTTAGAGAAAGAAAATATTTAAGAAGTACTACATAAATATCTGTATTTTCAAAAAAAAATTGAAGCGTAATGAAAACTGCATTTAAAATTACATGGAATCATTCAAAACCAAAAGATAATTCCTGCAGAAATCAAGAGGGGTTTTAATACTGAATTTCAATAAATGTGTTTGTTTTGGTTAACTTTCTCAGCATTTGTACCCTATTAATGTGCAGAAGATAAGAAATTATTTAAGCATGTAAAATAATTTAATTATGTCTTAAGTTCAGACAGTGAGTTTTAGAGGATAGCTTTTCATGCTTACTCATTTGTGAGGTGGATAGGCAGTTGTCAAATCATATTCAGTTTGGAATTTACAAAAAAAAGCATAAATAGAATCCTTGCAACACTATATTTTCAATTCAAAAGTAAATAAACAACATTCTAATAGAGTGTTAGTGTGGCTTGCCAAGAATAATTACATTCCTTTTTGGTTTTTTTCCAGAAAATTAAATTTAATTATTACCAGCTCTCACGGTTCTGTTGGAAGATCCCTGTTACTTTCCTTGAAACTCCTTCTGGAGTCCTTTGATTATATAAGAATTTCTAGGGTTGTTTCTTATTATGCTTTTAGCAGTTCTATCACAGAGTATAAAAATATGGCCCAAATAGGATCTAAGAACTCAAAAACTGAAAATCAAATGAAAATAGCTATTAGAAATCATAATTTTACTTTACCTCTGACCAGTGGTTTTTGGACACTTAGTGTAGGTAACACTATCTATCTCTTGAAAACCACAAATAAAAAAGCTAATTTGGTTTTATGACCCAAACAGTGGTAGAAATATGCTAAATGAAAACTAGTTACAGATGCTAAAAAATTGATTCCAATATTTTTCATTGGCTCAGTTGTCTGAGCTTACTACAATGTGATATATTGAGGCTAAGAAAGATATAAAGGAAATACATATCCCAGACAGCAATTACATTACTTCATATGTTGATTTTCCTCCACTTTCTTCAGGGAATGAGTTATAGCTGCAGGTTGAAGAATATACAGTCTCATGTTGCAAGCTAACTGTACTTTTTCATTATTCTCAGTTAAGTCTCTGTATTCCTAGTGAGTGTCAGCTTCACATCTGTCTCCCCTGACTAGTCCTGCATCCTGACCATGTGACTCCTGACCACATAATCTGTTTTAGAAGTAACTCAAAATTATCCAATTGCTGAGTAGCTCTGATATCCTGCATGAGCTTTCTGGCAGTATTTCGTGATCTAGAAAACCCTTTGTGTTAGTCAGTCTTTTATCTTTTCTAAGGTATCATTTCTGAGAATCCAACCAAGTTAATTTAGATGTTATTACTTTGACAAATGACCTCTGAATAATCCAGCAGCAGCTTCAAATACAGTCTTTGCATCCCTGGCCCCCTGTGGATGGCTAAGTCTTCCACAGACGCTCTTACATGAGGAGCAGAGCAAACAGCAGCAGGCAGTAGCTTCTTAAAATGTTGCAGCTTTAAGGATTACATGATAATATTTGCATAATTTCCAGGAACATTCAAGAAGAAAACTTCGGGATTATGAATTGTTATTATCTATGTGCATAATTCTTGTTTTGTCTATTTGTCTGTAAATATAATATACTCATCTGGCATTTCTGAAGGATCTATCATGTGTTGTGCTAATGGGATTATTTGTATTTTGCAGGTACATTGTGACATTCCTGCATAATTCCTTGACTTTTTTTAAAAAAACAGATTTTGGTGCTAATGCCTCAGCTTGCTTGGGCACCATTTTAAGCTCTTTTTTTTTGTGCTAATAATACATAAGTCGGCCAAGTCATGGAGACCCACTTTATTCTGAAACCTCTTGGTATGACAATAAACAGAGGAAATGCAGTCTCATACATGAGGGTCATTCAGCCTGTTACAACTACTTACCCGATTGCACAGTATTTATTAGAGGATGATTCTGACCTCATGCTTCACAAAAAAACTATTCTATTATTCTTGTGATATGCAGCATAGGGGAAATAGCTATTTTATTGATTTATATTATGGATAAAATGTTGTTTGTGGGTCCAAGGTCACACTTGCACTCCCCTGACTGACTTTGGAAGACAACATTTTCAGTCATTGTCCTTTTTCTCTATCCTGCCATTGTGTAGAGAGAGGCTGATCTTTCTATTTGAAGATATTTTACAAGACAGTAAATACACATAGAAAACAATCTCTGAATTAGAAGGATGAATTAGAAGGCCTGTATCATCAAATCACACTGTAGAGGCCTAAAATAACAATGCTTCAATGCCTGGAGGACACCAATGGAAAGAAATATTAAATCTAAAAGACTATTTATGCAAGAAAATTTCAGCAAAAAATAGTAATTTCTCCTAGTAGCTAAAGAAAACCTAGCTATGTGAATACAGGCCTTTGCTCTTAAATAGGATTAATATTTTTTAAACATAAAAATACATCACCGTGGGAGTTCCAAAAGATAAACTGTGCCTGGATACAGAAAAAGCTTTAGTATTCCAGTATCCCAGACTAAATCAATAACTGGCATCTTACCTGGTCCATTAATTGAGAGAACATGATTTGCTTTTTCTTTGCATCATGTTAATGGATTTCTTTTCGTATTGAATAATACCTCTGTATGTATACTGTTTTAAAGCTTATTTGGGGGAACATTTCCTTTGTACAGATTGTATACTTATCTAGGGTTATGTACAGCTTACAGAAGTGCTGTTACTTGAATCTGTTATTTTCTAGTAACCAAAGTAATAAAACATAATATGCTTCACTGTTAACTTCACACAAAGGTTCAGGTAACTATGCAGCCTCCATCTCAGTTGGAAAATGAAAAATCTGGATCTACACATCTTTATCAGCATTCAGGGTAGTAGAAAAAAATTAAAACTATATAACAAAAGGTAAAACAATACCGTCAATTAATGTGATTCTTTAAATAATTATTTTCACTTAAGTACTGCTATTACATTTAAAAGGAATTGTTGTAGAAATTATGGTTTACAGAACCAGAATTACCAGACATTAGTTCGCATACATGTTATTAATTTGCTTATTTTTTTGCCTTATGTACCTTGGTGGTTTTTGGATCAGAACAGTAGTTGTCTGCCACTGCGTTAAGTCCCAGCAGATATGCATATCACCTTTGCCTCCAACAAAAACCTCTTAATGAAGCCAGAGAGTACTTTTCTCTAGTATTGTGCCCATGTCTAGACAATATAGCAGCTCTACTGACCTCCAGGAGGCCCACCACACACTCTTTCATACTCTTTTATTTTGTATGCAAAATTTTATTTAGAACCTTGTCAATTGTCACATACTTGCCATTGGTACTTCTTCTGCTCATCAATGCCCTTCAGCCTGAGCAATGGAACCTCAATAGTGTCTTTTTACTTTTAAAATCCTTCAAAAGTGTGTGTATCTGTGATGACTAAAGGACATTAGACAAGAGAAAGATCACACCATTCTTTATTTCCTTCATTCTGGCATGTTCAGGCCTATTCCTTGACAATTCTTTTCTCTGATATTTCCTTTCCTTTCCTGAAAAATATATGTGTTGTTTTACACATTAGAAACTTGCTATTTCTAAACCTGATTCTTTCTTATTAGCACCTTTTGCTCATTTCTGTTTTGATCATCAGTGCAGGTAACATGTCCCTGTTTTTCTTCTCCTTCAATCAGGTCCTTCTTCCAATTAATCCCTGTGGTTATGTTGCTTAGTAGGTCATCCTTCTTACTCAGGGTTGGGCCTCCACATTCTGTTTTTCAGTAGTATTGACAAGTTCTTGGGTAAGCTGGCAGTTTTCCTCTATTCCATCTTCCAGTTCTCTCCTACAATGTGGATTATAATCTCCATCTTCTCTGTTCTTTAGAGCATCCATAAAGCCTTTCAATATCTGCACATAGTCACCTTTGTCAATCACTGTATGGCTTTGCCAATCATCTTACCACCCATTGCACATTCTTTTCTTTGGAAAATCTTTAAAATACTTTTTTGTCCAGTGTACATCAGTGTGTTTCTTCTGCTCCATTGGATGAGCTATCACATCTCTCTATATAGTCTCAGAGTTTTTATTCCTTTCTGATGTCTTGGGGTTGAAGTAGAAGTTGAATACTAATGAAGTGCAGTATTGTGGGAAGTACTGAAATTTTGTCCTTTCTTATCCAGACCAGTTACTTGCCTCACAAAGTCCTTTTATCTGAGGTAATTGTATATACTACATATACCATTTATTTGAGACTTTTGAGGGCATATGCTGTCTCTGCAAAGCCTTCTATACACAGCATTTCTCATACATTTAATTTCACTAAATGACACTATATACTACTATCCTGATATTAGAGGAGAAAAGACCTTCCCATGTATGCTGGTTTTGGCTGGGGTACAGTTAATTTTCTTCACAATGGCTGATACAGGGCTGTGTTTTGGATTTGTACTGAACACAGAGTTGGCAATACAGAGATGATTTGTTATTGCTGAGCAGGGCTTACATACAGCCAAGGCCTTTTCTGCTTTTTCTGTTGCCACACTGGGGAGGAAGTTGGAGGTGCTTGGGAGGAGATACAGCCAGGATGGATGACCCCAGCTGACCAAAGGGATATTCCAGACCATGTGGCATCATGCTTAGGATGAAGGGGGAAGAAAGAGGGAGGGAGATATTTAGAGGGATGGTATTTGTCTTCCCCAGTCACCATCACTTGTGATAAGGCCCAACTGTCCTGGAGATGACTGAACACCTGCCTGCCCATGGAAAGCGATGAATTAATTCCTTGTGTTGTTTGGCTTGTGTGTGCAGCTTTCTCTTTATCTATTAAACTGCCTTTATCTCATTCCACATTTTTTTTACCTTTTACTCTTCTCATTCTCTCCTGGAAACTGCTGTTGGGGGAGTGAACAAGTGACTCCATGGGACTTGGCCGTCAGCTGGGGTGAAACCATGATGCCATGCAGGAGCACTCACCCACACAATACTCAGTAGTATATGCTGGCAATAGGTCTATTCCTGCCTACTGCTTGCTTGACCTGTGCCTCCTCTTTTTCAGCAGTCACATGAGATACTGTGCTAGCTTCCCTCCCAGGTGTCTGTTTATGGATTTCACAGAGACCTACACAGAACACACAGAGCTAAGCACCTTCTGCTCAGCACAACAGGAAAGTGGAAAGTCTTTTGGAAAGAAGGGGAAAATAGGAGAAGTAGCATCTGCTTTAAACAAAATGCCCAGCAAGTACAATTTACTAGAAAGCCAGTGAAACTGTTTCCTTCACTACTGCCATGTTGGCCAGTTTTTTATCCATCATATTGCAATGATAATGACCTGGCTAACAGATGATTGTGGTGCTGATACAGTTCTAAGAAATAAATTTTCCTTCACATCCAGATGGCAGAAGACTGTAACCTAATGGATTCTAACCCAATTCACACTGGCTGGGAGCCTATGCTGAAGGCTACTGCAAAGTCCCAACAAGAAAACTGGATATAATATAAAGATGGTCACCAGGACTTGTCTTAGCATATTCAGTAATGTTGGCTCAGTAAGAGTAAAATCAAAACTTTCAGGCACTTCACTATAAATTTAAATATTTACAGAAAGAAGCTAGCAACTGCCAGTGTGAGATAGGCAACTTGATGAAAAGGGAGCAGAGTGATCAAATGAGGTCAACTATAAATTTTCTTTTTGTTTTTCTTTAGTCATTGGTTTGGGGATTTTCTGGGGGATGGGAAGAGGAATGAAGCTTTATTTCATGTCATCTTGAGTAACCTTAGATATTCAGACAATATTCCAAAGTAGCTCTCCTATATGGATTAGCAGTATTGAAAGAAACCATTAAGGTTGTGTCCTTGACACTTTAACTTATTTGCAAGAAAAATTGTAACTGTTTTCAGCAAAAAAAGCCCGTGAAAGAACATTGATCTGAATCATATATTGTACTGTTAAGTGTGGTAATGCAAACTATGTAGATCTATTTTTACACCTTTTGTTGCTTTACAGCTCATAATATACTCTACTTTTATATATTATATATATATATATATACACACTGTAGTTCTCCCATTATGCTTGGGGCTTAAGTGATCTTACCACTGTCCAGTTTTTTAAGAATGTACTGCCAGACTTTACTGAGACCTTAGTCTAGTGTCTATCCTTAGAGTGCTGTGTGTGCACAGTAAATCCAGGTTGTCAGTACAAACCCACCACATAATACATTGCACTCCAAGTAGGACAAATATTACATGCACTGTGAAGTTGGTCTGAACATGTTTTATGGCATGTACACATGCTTGTACCAGCACTAAATCTACAGTAGATGTGAAGTATTAAGCATCAAGACCACAGCGTAATTCTCAGGGCCTCCATCAAACTGGTTCAAGTTCTTACGACCTCAGCACTAATAGGCACCATAACATAGCATAAACAAATAGGTTATTCTGCAGTCTCTCATGTAGCAGGATTATACTTTCTAAAAATAACAAATCTTATTCAAGATCATTATCACTGCATCATCAGGATATCTAAACTTTTAATAGAAATACCACTGTATTTTTTTTCTCTGAAGTAAGTACACTGACAAGATAACTAAAAGACAGTGATTCAATAGTATAAAATAAAAAGAAGTGTAGCAGCATAGTAGATGTTAAGATGACAATTTAGTTAATGTAATTTTATACATTTTCTAAACACTACAAAAAGAGACACAAAGGCAGTACTGGGCATTCCAAATGGAAAGCCTGAAAACAACATGCTATTACGCATCTCTAAAAATAGTAAAGCTAAGAATAATTTGGGCTTGTAAGTAAATAGAGAGGGGATCTTGGTAACAGAGGACACAGAGATGGCAGACTTACTGAACACCTTTTTTACACTGGACTTCACTGACAAGACCAGCCTTCAGGAATCTCTGAGGATATCAGGATATTGGAAGGAAGGTTTTCCTTGGTTTGGACTGGGTGGGAGAATACATAGGCAAATCTGACATCCACAAATCCATGGCTCCTGACGAGATGCATCCAGAAATGCTAAAAGAGCTGGTGGGCCACTTTGAGAAATCATGGACAATCACAAGAAGTGTCTGAGGACTGGAAAAAAAAGGCAAATGTCACGCTAGTCTTCACACAGAGCAAGAAGGAGGACTCAGGGGATGAAGAGCCAGTCCACCTCACCTCAATCCCTGGAAAGGTGATGGAGCACCTCTTTCTGGAGGCCATCTCTATCCACATGGATGACAAGAAGGAGATCAGGATGGAGTCAGCATGGATTCAGCAAAGGGACATCATGCTTGGCCCATCTGATTGGTTTCCACAGTGAAACAACTGCCTGGATAGATGGGTGAGGGGAGAGCAGTGGACATTGTCCCACCTGGACTCCAGCAAGGCTTTTGACACTGTCTCCCACAACGACCTCACAGGCAAACTCAGGAAGTGTGGCCTGGATGAGGGGACAGTGAGGTGGACTGAGAACTGTCTGAATGGCAGATCCCAGAGGACTGTTATCAGTGGCACAGGGTCTGGTTGGAGGCCTGTCACAAGTGGTGACCCCCCAGATTCAGTAGTGGGTCTGGTACTGTTTAACTTCTCCACCAGTGACTTGGGATGAAGGGGCAGTTGCCTCCTCAGCAAGTTCACTGATGACACAGAGCTGGGAGCAGTGGCCATACCCCAGAGGGTCATGCAGCCCTTCAGAAGGGCCTTGACAGGGTGGAGAGGTGGGCAGAGAGGAACTGTCTGAAATTCAACACAGGCAAATGCAGGGTCCTGCACTTGGGGAGGAATAACCCCAGGCAGCAGCACAGGCTGGGGGCTGATCTGCTGGGAAGCAGCTCTGAGGAGAAGGGCCTGGGGTTCCTGGTGGACAGCAAGCTGCCCATGAGCCAGCAGTGTGGCCTTATGGCCAAAAAGGTCATTGGTGTCCTGGGGTGCATCAGGAAGATCATTGCCAGCAGGTAGGGGGAGGTGATCCCACCCCTCTGCTCAGCCCTGGTGAGGCACATCTGGAGTGCTGTGTCCAGTTCTGGGCTCCTCAGGACCAGAGAGACACAGAGCTGCTGGAGCTGGCCCAGCAGAGGGTGACATAGGTGATGAAGGGACTGGAACATCTCTCTTGAGAGAAAAGGCTGAGGAAGCTGGATCTGTTCAGCCTCAAAAAGTCAAGATTGTGAGGGGACCTCATCAGTATCTATAAATGTCTGAAGGGACAGTGATGAGAGGATGGATCCAGGCACTAGGTTACCCATGGAAACTGTGGAGTCTCCATCACTGGAGATATTCAAGAACCATTTGGATACAATTCTGTGCAATGTACTCTGGGCTGACTCTGGTGGAGGAGGGATGTTGAACCAGATGACCTTTTTGGTGGTCCCTTTCAGCATGACCATTCTGTGATTCTTTGAACTAAAGGTTAATTAGAACTTCAATTGCTGTTTCATAAATTTCTATAAAACTGTCACCACCAAAGCTGATCCATTATTACTCAATATGTCTAAAGATAACAATGGACTTTTTGGCTGCTAATTGATTCTTTCTGTTTTATTAGTGGATTCCAAAAGTACTCTCATTTCCAGAAAGGATGAGCAGTGAAAGCAGTAAGTCTCTTACAAGAAAAGCATTAGTTTGATAATAATAAAGGTTCCTGCAATGATATTCTTGCACAGTTTCTTTATTACGCTGTCCCTAAAACAAGCCTGTATTTAGTAATAGCATTTAATATCGAGAGATAATTTAGCACAGATAATTAATATGTGACAGGACAGTGCCATAAGAATGTTCTGTAAGTTGACAAAGCATTCAGTTCAATTGAGGGGCTTTATCCCGAGATACACCACAAAGGCTCAAATGTTACCATTTAAGGCCAAACATAATTAGCCAAACGCAGTTTTGACTTAAAAATTTTAAAGCATGTGTGTATAACATAGCAATAATATTAATACTATAGTTATCACTATCAACAGTAGTAGTAATAGTATCAATATTACTACCTCCTTGAAATCAATATTACTACCTCCTTGAAATCAGTGCTCAGGAACAAATGGGTTTGTGTTATGTTAAATAACAAACACATTCAAGAGCATAGAAAACTATTAAAAGCAATAAAAAGCTTTATTTACTTTTTGTTTCAGCTCCTGTTTGTTTCTTCAGGAATTTGTTCAGTATTGTTTCTTGTCTTTTGCCTAGAATAAGTCATGAGTCATAATATAATTGGAGTATGATTAATGTTCAAAAGATAGCCACTTTCCAGATGAGCATGATGTCCCAATCAAAGGTTGCATGTTTTCTCAGACTTGTATTTTATGTCAGGATTTAGACGTGACCACAACTATAAAGCGCTAAAAACTTGTGTTGGTTTAACACAGATGGTAAAAACCAATTAGTGATTGACTTTTAAGACTGATGGCCAGATTGGCCAATTAAATTCAGGTATACACTTCTGGGTCACAACAACTTAAAATCAGCCCCGGAAGCGTGGGGAGTTCCTCTTCCTTCCGGCCAGAGGAGCAGGTAACAACCGGCCCCAGTAGTCACTCCAGGGAGAGGCCCAGGCCGGCTCAGCTCCTGCCGCTTCCCCCTCCTCGGGGGAAGTCGTCTCAGGGCCTGGCCGTGCCTCCGGGCCCAGGCTGGCCAGACCCCACTGCTCCCCATTAGACGGGGAGCTGGCTGGAGGCCTGGCTGGGCTCCATCGACTCCTGCTGGGGGAGGGGGAGGCCACAGCTTGACATCAGCTAGTTTTAAAGCTTACCCCGAGCCCCGGGGCCGGCCGAGCTGGGAAGGAATGTCCACCAAGCCCCTGGTAACAGCCATAGGCTCGGTCGGGCTGGGCCTGCCCCAGTTGTCACCAAGGGGTGGGCAGGGTTCCCCCTGCCTCTCCTCCGGTGACTCCCAGGTGGAGAGGAAAGAAAGGAAGCCCAGCAGCTCTGAGATCCCAGGCCCGAGAGGCTGCTGCCCAGCAGAGATCACCTTACCATCTGCAGGCCCGGGCAAGAATGTTAACTCTTTCTTGACACAGATTGAGACTTTTTAAAAAAATTCTAACCCTTCTCAGAGAGAGAGAAATGGCCAAATTGGAGACATGTAAAGGGACAATATGAAAATATCAAAGTCAGTAGAGTGACCCCTTAGGTGGAAGAAATGACAAGTTGCCTTGGTCCTAGGCTGAAAATCTCCAATGAGTTGTAACAGACTGTAATATGAATATGCTGGAGTATTTCTTTAAATTGTGGACAATATGAATTGGGGAGGTGATTATTTAGATTTGTGGATTTTAAAGCAACGGTATCTGTGATTTATTGAGTGAACATTGAATTAGAAACCGTGATCTGGTGATCCCGTAAGATGTTTGAACAGAGAGAGATGAGAAGAAGCCCTCTGCGCCAGTGAGTGAAGAAGTGAGAAGACATCTCTGTTCCCTGAGATGAAGAATCCTTTGCCTTTAGAGTTGTTTATCTTTAAAATGACACCCCAGTATGCGTGAGTCCATGGCCCATATGTAGCCATGGGAAAGGCTACGTGATATGTGAGGTACACAACTGCAGAAGTTCCTGAGTGGACTGCTTTTGTGAGAGTTGGAAGCCACAAGCAGACTGTTTTCTCTTGTGGAAAGTGACCAGAACAAATCAGGAGAGACTTCTCTCTCTCTCAAAAGACTGAATGAAAGACTATTTTATAGGTGGCACTGCACTGGGGTTCTAAGTTTTGCCTCCTTGCATTGTTTGTGGGAAAGTTAACATTTTGTGGTGGGAGAAAAGGTGTTTTGGAAGTTTTTGGGTTTTTTTTTCTCTTTTTGGTGTGTGTTAATAAACCTATCTTTGTAGCCTTTAAATTAGGCCTGTTTTGCCTTTTTCTCCTAATCCTATCTCACAGCAGAAAAGACACTCAAACCACTACATTAAATTTAGCAAACAGAAACAGGTAAATGTGAAACCATTACAAACCTCAAAATCATGATGGGTTATAATCATTCTTTATTAAATAATTGTGTATCTATATGCTATAAAATGTTTGGAAAATCATGCCTGAGTCCTGAAAATTCACAAAGCCCTTGTGAGGACCAATTTCTTTTTGGAAAGAAAAGTAACACTGTTCATATCACTCTTTGTATCCAAGTGACTTCATTATTTTTGTCTCAGTGTTTTCATAACCATTATAATACTAAGGGTGAGGTCAGGAGGACATTTTTTGGCTCTTGTTTTTCTCTGGTTTTAATGTCTTCTGTTATACATCCATGCTTTTCTTTTGGTCATGTAGATGACAGCATTTATAATCATACAGGTTTTTGAGAACTTGGTTATATAAATTACCCAAACAACTTAATACACTGAAGCATAAAAAGGAAAAATAAAAGTAATTTATAGTTTTTTCTTTCTTTCTTCAATTATTAATTATAATTATAACAGAGGAAATAACACAGATTTCTACCTTATATGACAGAAAGAAACTTTTATATGTGACTAAAATTACTTTAAAATTTCATTAATAATGTAGCTAAATATTCAAACACAATATGCATTCATTTAGTATCTTGGATACTCATGTTAAAACAGCACAGAGATTCTTCTCACAGTAGACCTGATTGTGTATTTTTCTATACATGCTCTTGCTGCAACACTTTGGAATGGTTGTACTCTACACCTGTATCAGGTAAGTGCAAGTCACTTGTGCTATTATCTGCAGCCCATGAAGGTAGCAGGAAAACTCCTTTATCTTTACTGGATTTTGGATTGCATGTTCTTTTGTTGTTCCCTTGTACAAGCTGAACTTGTACAACTACAGATTCACAGGTTCCCCCCCCACCACCACCCCCCTGCCAAGAAAACAGCAGGAGTCAGAACTATACCCACTGCTGTTTTAAAGCTACTGTTTGCACATCAGTTCCTCCAATTCCATTTTAAGTTAACAATAGTAATTGTATATAGCAAAGAGCAGCTTTTGGTTTGTTTTTGGGTTTTTTTTTGCATCCAGATCATTAGACAAATCTTAATAAGTAGACTATTTCTGACTTGATTTCTGTTCACAGTGAACTAGCAGCATCTGCATTCCTCATGACAATTTTAACACTACTTTTCTGGATTTTTAGGCAAACACGCAGGATTGCCTGAGAGAGAATGTCACTGTAATTAAGGAAGTTCTTATTCTGGTAAATTCTGCTTTACTGTTTGCTAGGGTTTGGTTTTGTTGTTGTTGTTTAATTAGCTGAAGGCTGTTTTAAGTTCCTACTGTGCCTTGGCCAAGTCATGGGAATTGAATCTATCTCTTCTCTATTTTTGTGTGTCAAACAAGTGAAAGGAGCTGGAATGGGATGAACATGCCTTAGTGAAAGCCACAAAGCTGTAACAGCTGAAGCAGCACTTGATTGAAAGGAGACTGAAGTGTCCAAGATTAGGGGTCAAAAAAAGTATCTGTTTACTGCACTGGGGAGAGTAATAGGCAAGTTTCTGCCCTTCTCAGATACTAATATATTTGGTTCACTTTTTTATTTCATATCTGGTCTTAACAAAATGCAGTACCAAGAGCACCTCCTTGTAATTCCTTCAGAAATGAAGTCAAGAGTCTTTCTTGTCCAGTTCACTGCACAGCAGTGTGGTGGTTAACCCTTCTTTCAGTTAGCACCATCAGCCACGCAATCCTACCTGGACTACAGCAAAAGCCTTTTACATAATCATACCTCACGTGTTCTGCACCACACAAGACCTCAGTTGCTGAAACAATAATTTCCAGATGTTTCTGAATAAGAGTTTCCACTTCTGAAACCTGAATATAGAAAATCATTCTTTTTTACTCTTGATTATCCCAAGACTGAAAAGACAGATACAAGTAAAGGATTCCTAGCCAAATATTAGGGACTATAAAAATGGTCAGAAGTGTATTTCCTAATGATATCCATCAGGAACACCATATTCTAAAGAATTAAAATGAAAAACCAAGCTCTTTGATAGTACAGATTGTCAAGCAATGCCATAATTCCATCAGTTCAACTGGAGCTTCATGTTTTCAGCTGGACTGTGAAGAATGGAGTTTTTCCTTAATTTTAAAAGGCCAGGGTAAAGATTCTGTCTTCATAATTTTGCTCTCAACCAGCAACCATTCTTCCTGAATGGGAAAAATTAATCTTGTTTACTGAACTGAGAGATATTAGAGACAAGAAGAGCCTAGTGCAAGAAAGGAGGCTGGATGAAGCTTGAGAAGGGACAGGGCATATAACCAAAATGGGGATAGGCCAATAAATGCAATGGCAACTAGCACTCTATCATTTCCAAGTACTCAGCTAGAATCCCTTATAACATGAGTTTTCTTTGTTTTAAGATTTCCATACTTGGAGCCATAAACTATGTCAATACCTTTTTTTTGCACTTTCCTAAATCTGGATAGGCTCTCAGTTCACTGGCACATTTTGTACACACAGTACCTCATTGTGAAGACTTTCTAGATTTGAGTATCCAAATTCCAGATGCCTTGAATTCTACAGCAGTGCCGTATCTGGGTATCGCATAAAGCATCTCAGGAGCTTAAATGATGTTCTTCTTAGAGCTCCTCTCTCTGATTTATATTTCACAGCTTCAGGGTCATCTGATCAATAGAACAAAAAGATAAAGATTTTTAAAATCTTTGATAAGAACGATCACTCTTCACTTTAGAAACCAAAGAAATTCAGATCTAAGAAAAACCCCGAGTATTCATATTACTAGCCACCATTCTATGCATGTAAAATAAGACGAGCTGTATTTCAGGAATGTTGAGTAATCACAGGTCTACATAGAATTTTTTCGAACAAGAGCTGCTGGCCAGAGGCTTTATAAAGATATGACTTCTAAACCTTACTTGTTTAAAGGTAGACATGAATAGGCAATATTTCTAAGATTAGAAGATATTTCCTTCCTTCAGTTGTTTAACTTCTTAACTCATGGTTCTATCAATGTAATAATTTCTTTAACTTTTTAACTGAAACCCATAGGTTTCAAAAACTCACAAGAATTAGAATACCTTTAAAAACAAGCTAAAAACAAAACAAGACCTGATTTTTTTTCTGTATCATAAAACAGAACAAATACTCATTGTTTCCTTTTTACCTCTGTTTCTGATCACTGTTTGCCAAAACATAAATCTCCATTGACAATCAGCTGCACCAGTAAAAGAACTTACCCCATCCTATCCCATTCTGAAGTCAGTTGTGCCATTCAGAGCCAAATACAGATCTTTCTTTTCATGTTTCTTTAAAGATTCAAAAGGAAATTAATAAATCCTTCAGACATAAATTACTCAAATTAAATAAAATCACAATAACCACCATCATTTTCCTGCTCTATATTTCACTTCCTTTTACTAGAAAACTGTGATTTTTTTTGTGTAGATACCTTCTGCATTCCATATCTGTTCATTTCTGTATTAGGGATTCTTCCTTTCTTATCTGATTTGCTTTAGAGAGATGCTCATGTAGTCACAAACACCTACTTTGTTCTAAACTGTGTAGTATATATGCAAACTTATATGGCTTATAACCAACTAAACAAAGCTGCTTAACCTTAACCTATTGGCTTTTTCTCTGTGGGCATGTGTTTATGAATGATTTCTAAACATACAGTAGTAGTATATAATTATGAAATTACATTAGCCAAGTAGATATATTGATAGACCCTCATGCTCCAAGTGGAAAAAGCACCAGTAGGTGGGCTTTTTCACTTTAAATATTTTATGATGTAGTCTTTTTCAAGTGAAACATTAGCACTAGGTTATGGACCTGCACTCAAAACCACAGTTAATCTGTGATCTAAATAATTATTCTTTCGATGAAGAGCACTGATATAGCCACAAACACCACAGTGTTAATGCAATAGGAACTAAATTGCCAATTGATCTTGATGACCCCCTGAACTTAATCTGAAATAGCATCTGTATACTGAATGCATGTAAATCAAAACATCTGCAGTACAAGAGACAGAGACTTGTCCAAGGACTTTCCAATTCCTGTACAAGATAAATTTTGTAGTTTTCGTACAAAGAATGTTCTTCTGTTTAGTTTATTAATTTTGTTTGGTATTTCCTATGACAATTGGCTGTGATGTGATCTCTAACAAATTCCTCGGACATTGTGTGTACTAAATCTGATGATTATAGAATAGTCTTAAATCATAGGAATCTTAAGAATTAGCGTGCATGAGCCAGATCTTGAAGAGCATGCACGTTTATGATATGTAAAACATGTTTAAGAATGTAAATTCATATAGTTTAGTTACACATATTTCAGATATGCAGACTTCAGAACAACAGAATAACAACTGATTTGGATTAACAATACAAAAATATGTGTTGAGACATTTCCACATTTACTAGTGCTTTTGTATTCTCTCACCTTAAGGTGAAGAAGAAAAATGTCCAAGGTGGAAATCATACTTGTATAACTAAATGTATAACTAAATTGAAGAGAAATATTAAGTGGCTTTTTCTGAACATGTATTAGAAAGAGGTTGCCTGCTAAAGTAATTTTAAGGGGTTTCTTTAGTTAACAGATTTGCAGTCTAGCACAGTAATAGTTCAGTTCAAATTCATTGAATAAATGCACACAGAGCACTCATCAGGGATTCAGCTATCTGGAAAACACGGGGGAAGTCAGAAACAGCTGTCCATAATAAAAACCTCAAAAACCCCTCTTTACATACAAACAGAAAAGTAATAAGTAAATGACAGTAGGATCTTGCATACATGTAGTATACATTTTTCTGTGCTATAGCAGCAATAACAAACAAAACTTTTAGACCTCCCAATAGAGTATTCTTGTATTGCAAATGAGAAATTTTAGAGAATACAATTTAGTGACTTTCCCAAAACATTGGAATTAATTTTGAAACTTACGACTTATTTTCCAAGTCTGAGATTCTTTTTATACTATCCTACAGAACTTTTGCTGTTAAATAAATAGATACATTCTATCCTGCCAGCTTAACTATAATTCATGCTCCTCTCTGGAGGAACTTACAACTAAGATGGCATTTTAAGTCTGTGTTATCTGTGCCTACATGTTGACATTTGCATTTATGTGCTGTACTGAGACACAAAACTGTTGAATGCCATCTTGCCTCATTCTCAGCCTTTCACCAAGGACTTAGAGGTACTTCTTGGCTAACTGTCTTTCTGTAGATCACAAAATCACACTTTTCTTTGTGTGAACCATTCTAACCATTCGGGGTTTTTCCCCCCAGATATTCTTACATACAATTCTCAGGTGGATCCCATTTGGGTAGAATTTACTTTGGGTTCATAACGTCGTATTCACAGTTACGTGATCACATGTAAAAAGATAGACAGAAACAGCAAAGCAGCTAAAACCTTACACATTATTTGAAACAAACACTGCAGATATTCACTTTGCTATTGTCTATATTGCCAAGACTCTACAAATTTTTACAAATAATAACAATTATTATTTAATCAGCATACTAAGTATCTGTCCATATCTATGGTAACCCAAGAGATTAGAAAAGCTATGAGGAACCCAATACAATCTCTTTTGCAAATAATACAAAGGTGATAGTAATTAATACATGATTTAGGTACTCAGATTGTGCATTAGACAAACTAAAACAGTTCCAAAGGAACTATTTCATCCTCAGACCAAAAAAAAGTGCCTTTTAAAATTTTCCACAAGGCATATTTTTGGCTTAAAAAATAGAAGCAAAGCTAATAAATTACATTTTAGAACTCTATTTAAAGACACTCATGGAGAGACTTGTACTAACGGAACTCAGAAAATTCAAATATGGTAGTAGAAACTGTAGTAAATGTAAGAGAGGTGTAATTCATGCCGTTATACCTGTTTGAAACAATTTGTGTGAGTTAAGGATAGAGTGCCAGCATAATCTTTGAATTTATTGGCTTTTGTTGCTTTAAATCAGACCCTTCACATTATTTAAACATAGTTTTTGTATTTAATATTCAGAGTGATAGAAAACATACATTTGGCTGCAGATAGATACATAATTCATGTTGGTAGAAAGCATCCCTTATAACACTTAAGTGGTTTATTAAACTTGTTTCATCTGATATGGGATAAATTCTATAATTGACAGCAAGTCATAGGCAGATCATACATTTATCATATTTAAGATTACTTTATATCCTTATGTTATAGAAACTATTCTGCATTAGTTTCTCATGGGTTTGGTTTTCTTTTATTCTCTTGGAGAGAAAAATACATGAAATATATTAACGTTGTTTAAAAATTACTTAAACCTGAACTTGAACATGAAATTAGTTTAGTGGTCTCAGCTCAGTCCCTGGTAGACAGTTGAGTCTATTAGGGAAACTGTCACATGTGCTTTGGCACCAGGCAATAGGACCACCAGCCTCTGATCTAAAGAGACCTAGGCAATGAGCCTCGGGAGGTTGAATGACATCTTATTTTAGGGACCATGAAATCTTGAAGTTAGAAGGGGGGTCATATTGTGCAGGGAGTGCACATATTGTGCTCCCACTCAAGTTCATAACGGAATTATTTGAAATTACTCCACCTATTTGATGGGGAGGGATAGAAAAAAAAATAAAGAGGATTGCTGTCTCAGACAGTGGATTCTTCTCAAATATGCTGACATGAGAATTTTCTTTCAAATAGTTTCTATTATCTGTATATCTTTACCAGTATGGACTGGAAAGATCCTTAGTGTGGAGCAGGCTACAGCTAGACCATATTTTTACAAGCATTATGACATATAAAATTTCACTTGTCTGCATCATAATGGATTGAAATGTTAATAGCCAGCAATAATTTATTTGACTCTTTGCTCCTTCTCTTGGCTGTTGATAACTATAAACCAGTATTTTAGTATGGAAGATCTAATACTAACAAGACATATCTAAATTAAGTAGGTGGGTCAAGGTGACTAAAATACCATAATGATTATGATACAAGAGGAGTCTACAAGGTAGACTATTAAGTACGTAAATTCAGCTAGTATCTTTTTCTTTCTTTTATTTGTTTGGTTTTTTGGAGTCATGATGCACCAGGCTGGAATAACATTCATTTAGGAGAATTTTCTCTCAAAGAGAGATGAAAGCTATATAAAACGGTGAAAGAACATCACAGTGGGCTATATAAGTAGTATTTCTCTTGATTGTAATATTTGTACCGTGTACCATTTTTCTTCATTTTTCCCAGAAAGAAATTACCTATTTAGAGAAAGGTCCCAAGAGATTTTTTAAAAGGTTGTTAGAAGCTACAAAATAAAGAAGGCATTGGGAATCATTTAATGAGCAAACCATCATAACTAATTCTGTCTGGATGTGTATTAGTGTATAGCTATCTGGCTACCTGATTGTTTTCCTTTGAGTTTATGCTTAGTTTCCATGCTGTGAGTTTTTATTTGACTAGCTCCTCATTGCATCTCTGCAAAAACAGGTTACTCTGGTTATAAATATGATGCATTTACTGAATTTCTTGACTTCAAGGTACAGCCATTTTCAGAGATACGATGTTTGGATTGAAAGAGAGTAATTGAGTTTCTCTTTGGTGTTGCTTTTCTGTTCATGTCTAAGACTCTGAATAGATACAGGGGGCAGAAACCTGGATGACACTGTTAACAAATTATTTTGTAAGGAAATGATAATATTAATGGTAAAGCTGTCAGTAGACCTCTTGTGAAAGCAGTATGTTTTTTTCACATTAGTAACTTTACAGACAAAATGGATGACTAAGGAATCTAAATTTTGTCAGAGTAGGCTCAGACTTCAGGCAAACATTTTTCTTCTCTGTAAAGTATTTTTTTAATTGTAAAATAATAATATTCTCGTTTTTTGAGACATTGTGCAATGATTTGCAATTTTCTCTGATAGATACTGAATTTATCAGAACAACAGAATAAGATTTAAGACTCTTCTCTCTTAATGATCCATTAAAACATTATTCAAAAGGAGTTTGACTCTCAAAAAATCAAGTTTCTTAGGAAAAACGTCAGGCTGTTTCTTTTCACCCTGTATGAAATCAAGATGATGTTCATAATCTGGGATGTGAGAGACAGGGGGATTGACCATTAAATAAAGAAATGGCCCATTTGCATCAGGCCATTTCAATGATGCCATTCAGCGTTTGAGTAAGGAGATTACTTGAGACAAAGCTCTTGAATGAGGAACCTTGTTGGCCTTGAGTTGTGACTGGCTGAGTGACAAGTGGAAAGAAGCTTGAAAGTGTCAGTAGAGTGGAATATTCCAGTTGAAGTAAAGAAATAACAAGGTTACAGCCCTAGAGTCCTCAGCAAAGAATTTACAGTCCTCAGAAAATACATCCAGCTGTGATGTTGTTCCTTCAGAGCACTAAAAGAAAAGAGAAAATTTACATCTATTAGACAGATGAAAATTGTCAAATTTGTTATCCTCCCAGAGCAGACAATCTTTTTTGGCTTTAAAATAAGAACTGATGTAAAGATTAAGATAATCCTTTTTTTTTTTCCCAGAGATTGCATAAATATTTTGCAAATAAAGTACTTTTAGAAACTTTTTACCATTTTAACAGCAGTTCACATAGATGATTCTTTTTGATTCTTTTCCAGTGGGATGCAGAAAACAAGCTTCTTTCATACTCTGTCTTGCTGTTTATCCAAGAGACCTAGAAAGTTAATGTTAGAAAAACAGACGCAAATCATCTAATGCCAGGCAAATTTCACTGGCACTATGTTTCATACTGATGTGTCTTGAACTTAATTTAATGATGGTAGGACCAGTTTGATGTTATTAGCCATTGGTCCTGGTCTAGAGAAGTGAGGAAAGACCTACTTTTCTCCTCTTATTTTGATTGCAAAATGCTCAGCTAACTCTAGACTCCCAATGACTTCAAGAAAAAAAGCAGAAATTCAGGACTCTTAAAACTTTACAGGATTGGGCCCAGAGGAGTATGGCTATCAGTTAATTAACTATTCAGCTATGAAATATGAAGCATGACACTTTTTTTTGAACAGCTGAAAAATTCTATTCTAACTTACATTCCATCATTAAGCTTTCCCTGTAATGCATTTTACTCTGGGACCTGAGAGACAGTGTAAACAGTGGTTTGATAGACCCTCACCATTGTCATAAATGTATTGGGGCAGGTGGGATGTTGCTTTAGGAAAAAGTACTTTTTTTAGTAACATTCACTTTACTTTCTATTTGACATAGGATTTTTATTGCCTTGTATATATGAAAACATAAAACCAGAAATTATAAGACTTTTAATATCCTTTTTGTAGTGTAATCAGGCATTCTATGCACTCTTACTTTTCTCATTCAGGCTGTAAATCCTGAGGGACTTTCCCTTGTGAGCCAAATTTTTCTATCTCTACTAATCTGATGTGTTGCTACATCAGCCTACAAAGTAATCTCAGTGGAACAAATTCCTGTCTCCAATACTCCCACATAAATTGAAAGCAATCCTGTAACAACGATTACACCAAAACCAGAATGTGACCTAGCGGTTTGAAAGAGCCAGGCAGGCAGTATTTGCCTTCGAAACTTAGTTTTCTTTTTGCTTTCAGAACCACAGTCCTCTGTGTCTTAATGTGTCCTGTAGAATTGTATGAGCAGAAAAAATGTGAAAAGTAACGTTTACAACTTTCATTCTTAGCAAAGTTGTTGGCCTTCATTTCCCACTGAAGTCAATGGAAGCTGAATGTGTTTGGAGGAGAGGTGGCACTGGGTCTCCACAAAGGTATGTTCCAAAGCAGTACAAAGTACTGATGGAAAGGGATTATTACAGTTAAGAGTATTCAGCTAGTTAGAGCTGAAGAAGATCATGTCTAATTTATGTTTAGTTGTAACAGTGGTCTAGGAGCTGCTTCGGAAGACCTCAAACTCTGTCACATATAAGGAACAGCAGCCCCTTTTTAAAGATCAGTATACCATAGCACCCATCCAAATTGCCTGTAGTACTGGAATTATTTCTTATACTAATGAAATTATCTGTCATGACTCTGCACAATCTGCCATGACTATGCACAATATGCTTCCATTACATGGTGTTTCAGCATAGAATGATTCTTACAAGCAAAAAGTCCAAGTGTAGACTAATTTAATAAGTGATTTTCTTAAGCTTTTTCTTTTCAATACCTCTGGTTTTGCTGTATCACTTTGTGGGTGCATAGAATCCAAAAATGTAACCTCAAGCACTTAGAAAACATCAGGTATGGCCAAAGTTAGGAATTTTGCATTGAGTGTAGTTATTAAGCAAAATTCAACTGCATTCAGTCATCGCCTTCTAATCATATGACTGACTTGACTGAAGAAAATGCAAGTTTTGAATGAAAAAGAGATTATGTAACTACCACCTCAAGCGTGCAGTAGGGGATTTTTGAAATAAGGGAATTAACATTTAATGACTTTTAACATTTTTATATTGTAGTATCTATAACTTCTGTGTAAGTTGTTTTGATTTTAATGAAAATTAAAAGACTGACTATATTACAGGCTGTCTTCTACATAAGCACACAACTATTATAGGATAAGAGGCAGGGAGTGAATACTCCTCATAGCAAATTCTATCCAGGAGACACTGATGTTGCAATACAAGCACAATACATTCCTAACACTTTTTTAATATCAAGTCCCTATATAAGCTCATGCATATGTTGAATTTTTCATGCATAAACAGTAGTAACTTTGAAGACAATGACCTATTCATATTCAAAAATACAGCACTCAGATAAACATTGAAGAATGATTTAATCTTTGTCAAAGCATGAACTTTTTTTTTACGACAAAAATGGGCAGTTTCATTGCAAGACTTTCCACATAAAATACACAGTTAAGGATAAATTACTGCATTATGTGTTGTAACCAATAGTGTGCATAAGCATATAAGAAGTAGAGTGTATTGCCTCATAACCCAAATATTAAAATAGTGTTGGGGAAATTCTGAAGTTTTTTTCCAAAGGTTCAATTTTCATTGAATAAATCTGAATGAGAACTTCAAACTATGACCTCATTTTTAACTGTTTTTATTTAATTCTAGTATGTGTGTAACTAAATTCAGGTAAATTTTCAGATTTACCTGAAAATTCCTGGCCAAAGAGAACTATTTACATTCCCAGAATCTCACAGATATGGAGAAATCTTTGTGAAAGAAGCCTTAACAGTTTCGCGGCTCTTAAAATGCCAGGACTCTTTTTCTGTCTCTTTTACATGAAAGCAGAAATCTGCAAAGATGCCTGGCAGAGATGTCCTCTAGCCATTGTATGACAAGGAGCAAGACACAAGACCACTGGTAGCCCAAAAAGGAAGAATTTTGAGCTGCTGACTCCTCTGAGATTGACAAGAGGTGAGGAATTTTAAAATTCAGTACTTTCACCACAGTCTTCAGTGTCTTTTAACTGCTCTGTTTTCATAAGACCATTGGAGCTGTGCTGCCACCTGCACGTAAAAACCCTCTGGATTTTGAAAAGTACCAGCACAAAGCCTGTGTTTCTGTGTTGCATTGGAGATGGGTTTTCTACCTTTCTCTTAATATATTTCTGTTCACAAAGGCAGCAAGCTGATTTTCTAGGAAATTTATTTTAAAATGTTTTGTTTATCCTGCATACACAAAAATTTCTCCTACTTTTCTAAAGCAAAACTTCGGGTGGAATTTTTCATTATAGCAATCAGCAAGTCATCTGGTGAACATGGAAAATTTTAGATAGCCACAGATCGTATCAGGATAATTATTCAAGCATTGTACTAAGAGGTATCCAATGGTTTTACTCCCATAGGTCCCATTTGAATCAGCATAGCATGTATGTGCACAAAAGGAGAGGCAGAAAATGCTATTTCCCTCTGTATTCTCTCAGGACAAAATAAGAGAGAACATTATCAATTCATATAAACCATACCATTCAGTGATGAGAAAAGCCCACTTATAGTACCTTTTGGCACATGTAACTGGAAACACTTGTTGCTTAGGCTGAAGATGAAGTGCCTGACATAACTGGAGATACTGCTGGAGACACAGATTCTTGTGAAGAATCTCTAGTAGCCAAGCCATACCATAAAGACATGTCATAAACCTTTACAGGCTGCTGTGGTCTGAGGTACAACTCTCATCACTCTACTCAGAATATCTCTACACTTAGATACCCACTGTACACATTTTATCCCACAGCAGTGCAGATTTTGAATAGTAAGTCAGTGTTGCTGAAAAGTACAGCAGCTTTCCAGGGATATATTTGCAGGCCTAACAAGATAAGTAATAGAGTGCAGCCAGTGCAGTCAAGTTCAACTCTACAGGAAGTCTAGTCTGCTTATTCCCAATTTCCTACCTCACCCTCCAGCCCTAGCACTCATGTGGACTCACAGTCAGATGCACAGAAGACTCTTAAGGAGTGTCCAGGTAAGTGATCCTTTGCCTCATACATGTGTTTAATGCAGCAGCTGAACTGCACTAGAAATAATGATAGAAAACTCCTGACACACAGAACAGGGAGAACTGCTGGATGTAACTATTTTAACCCTGAACCAGGGTTTGGATTGTGAATTTGGATGCCAGTTTCTCTGTGCTTTGGAGTACTATTCAGTGCAGACAGTTGTCAAAGGAGGCTTCAGGCAGCAGTTAAAGGAAGATGAGTCTCAGGTGATGGGGGTATCAAACACTTCCTGCCTTCAGAGGAGCAGCTGGCCCCTAAAGGGACTGAATCATGAAGATGTAATTGCTAAATCAAGTCAAAGGGAAACTCCTTAGACAGGATGAAAAAATTGGGGTTTTTTGCAGTCAACTTCACCTCTCCATTGTGAAAAGGACTGCTTAATCTGCAACACAACAAAACCTGAGAGGAGCTCCCACCTCCTGCTTCTTTGGTAAGGGCTTTTAAGAGTTTAATTTTCAGTGGACAGTTGCTCGAAAATGCAGCCACATTGCCCATGGAATTAAAGATTTGTAAACGGAAGCAAAGAGTTAAGCAGAACCTGAGGGAAACACCAGCTGTTACCAGCAGATCAGGGATCAGAGGGTAGAAGTGTGTGACTCAGGTAGGAATTCCAACTTAATCCAACCTCCCACTCAAAGCAGCAGAGTATGGGAACCTCCTGCATTCAGAGGGTCTATGTCAGGAATGCATATTTTATTTCTTTTCCTCCTATAGTGTGGTAGTGAAGAAGATTTGCCTTTCTTTTTCTTCAACAACATACCAGTGAAAATAAACCAAACAGGCATTTTAGAAAACAATTTCCAGCCTATAGCCTACAAAACGCACATTTATATTTTTTGGAGGAAATCTGAACTACATTAATTATTATTCATTTAATATTTCATTGTAATTTTTTAATATTTTGATGAGTGATGGAAAAGTATTTTGAGCTGTTACATATTTTTATTAGGATTGTGACTTAGGTCAGACAGGAGTAGCTGTACAACCATACATTATGGGCCTACATTTTCTTTATTTAGAAATGTGGCTCTAGTCTGTGGCTTTCTAGTCTGAAAATCCTATATATTCACAGAACACAGTCAGAAGTCCACATCATATATGGATATTTGATGAAAGTATATAAAAAATTTAATGGTGGGGGAAAACCAAATTGCATTTTCACATCAGGTAACAATGGTGTGTCCTGGTTTTGGCCAAGGATAGGTTAATTTTTCACAGCAGCCAAGAGGGGGAGGGGCCTGAAGTCCTGCTGCCACGGCCAAGACCCTCAGGTTATTTGGTACCATCTTACATCACTGCTGGGGTGGGGGAAAGGGACTCTCACTTCAGAGAAGGGTGTCACTGGTCAGGGGAACAAGTGTGGCTTGCATAGGGTCCATTTGCCATTGTTGCATTTTCTCAGGTTTGGTGAGCATTTTGTAAATCTCCCTCTCTTTTTTACACTTTTGTTATTAGTATTATTGCTGTTACTGTTTTCTTATCTCATTGCTTTTTCCAGTAAATTGTTCTTATCTGAAGCCATGATCCTTGTCTTTTGTGCCTCCAGCTCTCCTCTCTGGCCACCCACAGGGAGAAGAGGGGGTATGGGAGGGGGAAGAAGTTGCCAGCATGGTTTTGGTGGGACTACTAAATTGAGGAATACTATTCCAAAACCCCAGCAACAGTGTTGCCTCCTAACCCTAGGGAAGTCAAATTTCATGTGGATCTGGACTAGTTGTCTTAGAAATTCTGTATTTCAAAACTGAATCCAGTGGAAGTTAGGGGACCATCAGCTGTTTTGTGTAGAATGGGCCTTGTTCTGGGTTTCTGCAGTACAGCAATAATTGCTGTTACAGATGATAGGATACAGAACCTGAGAGACCAACCACCTGATGATGGATGTCGTATTTTATGGTTTTATAATCTGGAGGGCTCCAGGAAGATTACATGCTACTGCCCAGCCAAAACTGACCTAAGGTACAGTACTTCCTCCTCCCTTTTTAGGACATTTGTCTGAAATTGCATATATTTCTGAATTTTGTTATGAAAGAGGAATGCATTTCATTGGATAGAATAATATTTTAAATTTATTTTAATTTTTATTAAATTTAATGTATTAAAATTATATTTTATTTTTAATAAAAAGAAAATATTTGATAAATTTTATTTATTAAAAATTAAAATAAATTTTTCCTACTGGAATGTTGTGTCACTCCATCAAAAACAAATTCCTTCCTAATTTTGATCATCATTGGAACACAGAGAGATCAAAATGGAATTTTTACACTGTTTAGGAGTTATCCAGTGTTGAAGAATGATGGAGTCATTTTAGGTTAGAAAAGCCTTTAAGATTATCTACTCTGACCACTAACCCAGCACTGCCAAGGCCACCCCTAAGCCATGTCCCTAACCACAACTACACATATTTTAAACACTTCCAGAGATGGTAAGTCAACCACTTTCCCTGGGCAGCCTGTTCTAATGCTTGACAACCCTTTCCATGAAGAACTTTTTTCTCAAGCCTCATCTAAACCTCCTGTGGACCAACTTCAGGGTTTTCCCTTGCCCTGTCACTGGTTGCCTGGGAGAAAAGCAACCCCTAGCTCGGCACAACCTCCTGTCAGGCAGTTGCAGGGTCTCGTCTGAGCCTCCTTTTCTCCAGGCTAAACACCCCCAGCTCCCTCAGCTCTCCCTCACAGGACTTGTGCTCCAAAAACTTCTCAAGCTCTGTTGCACTTCTCTGGACATGCTCCAGCAATTCAATGTCTTTCTTGTAATGAGAGGCCCAAAACTGAACACAGGGCTTGACATGTGGCCTCACCAGTCAAAAACGGGGATGATGACTGCCTTGGTCCTGCTGCCCACACTATTGTTAGAGGATGCCACTATAGGTCAGGATGCCATTGGCCTTCTTGGCTACCTGGGCACAGCTGGCTCATGTTCAGCTGTTGTTGACCAGCACCACCAGGTCCTTTTCTGACAAGCAGTTTTCCAGTCACTCTGCCCCAGCCTCTAGCACTGCTTCAGGTTATTGTGACTCAAGGGCAGGACCTGGCACTTGGCCTTTTTGAACCTCATACCATTGTTCTTGGTGCATAGATCCAGCCTGTCCAGATCCCTCTGCAGAGCCTTTGAACCCTCCAGCAGATCATTGCTTCTGCCAAACTTTGTGTCATCTGCAAACTGATGGAGGGGGCACTCAATGTCCTTGTGAATGAAGATATTAAACAGGACTGACTAGGCCTAGTACTGAGCCCTGGGCTGTGCAGTGGTGACCAACTGATAGCTGGATGTAGCTCCATTGACCACCACTCTCTGGGCCTGGCCATCCAGCCAGTTCTTAACCCAGTGAAGAGTGCACCTGTCCAAGCCTGTGCCAGCTGCAAGCCAGCTTTTACAGGAGAGCTGTGGGAGATGGCGTTGCCGAAGTCCATGTGATTGGTCATCCACTATATGGGTCACTTCATCATAGAAGGAGATCAGGCTGGTCAAGCAGGACCTGTGTTTGACAAACCCAGGCTGCTGGGGCCCAACCCTTGATGTCCTGCACATGCTGTGTGATGGCAGTCAGGTGATCTGCTTCATGACCATCCCTGTCATCGAGGTCAGACTGACAGGCCTGTAGTTCCCTTGATCCTTTTTCCAGCCCTTTTTGTAAATGTGTCCCATATCCAAAATTCCTGTCACTACTAGGACTACCAATCCTGGAAACTGGTAGTTTCCAAAGTTCCAGTCACCTGGTACCCGTCCAGTTAGGCAAGATGTTTGCTTAATGATGGAAAGTGGCTTGTGAGCACTTCCATCAGTACTCTCAGTACCCTTGAAGGGATCTCATCCAGCCTCAGAGATTCATGTGTGTTAAGTGGTGTAGCAGGTCACTAGCCATTTCCCCTTCGAGTATGGGGGCTTCATTCTGCCCAATTCCCATCTTCCAGGTCACAGGGCTGGGTAACTCGAGGATGACTGGTCTTACTCTTAAAGACTGAGGCAAAAAATGCATTCAATACCTCACCCTTTTCCTTATCCCTTCGCATTACGTTACACAACTTGCCCCCCTCAACAACCAATAGCAGATGAACATACTTCTTGGGCCCCTTTTCTAGTGAATGCATTTGTAGAAAAACTTTTGATTGTATTTAATAGAAGTTCTAGTTAGTGTTTGGCACTTCTAATTTTCTCCCTGCATAACTCATGACATACTTTTAGTCCTGCTGAGCTGCTTGTCCCTTTTTCCAAAGGTTATAAACTCTTTTTCTCCTGAGTTCAGCCTAAGTTCTGTTCAGCCAAGCCAGTTTTCTTCCCAAGACAGCCAAGACAGCTCTTCTCTCAGCACATGGGGACAGCCTGCTCCTGCACCTTTAAGATTGCTTTCTCGAACAACGTTCATCCTTTCTGCACTCCCTTGTCCCCTTGGGACCACATCCCAAGGAATGCTATCAACCAGTCCTGCAAACAGACCAATGTCTGCCCCCTGGAAGTCCCAGGCAGCAGTTCTGGCAGCCCTGCTGACTGCCCTCCTTACAGCTCTGAGAATAGAAAGCTCTCCTTTCATGGTCTCTGTGCGCAGAGATGGCCTCTGACCACCACATCTCCCACTAATCCTCTGTTCACAAGGAGCAGGTCGAGCTGGGCATCTTCCCTGGCTGGCTTCCTCACTCACTGTGTCAGGAATATCAAGGCATGTTTCACACAGTTCAGAAACCTCCTGGGCTCCTCCCTTTCTGCTGTATTTCCAGCAGGTATCTGATATGTTGGAGTCCCCTATGAGAACAAAAGTCAGTGATTATAGAATATTTCATCTGCCTCTGCAACCTATTTGAGTGGTCTATAGCATACTCCTGCCAGGATATCTGTCTTGGCCTTCTCTCCAATGCTGATGCATGAACACTTGACCCTATCATCACCCTGTCAATGAGCTCTAGACATTTGAAACAATCCCTAATACATAGGACTACCTCACCATCTCCTTTTCCTCGCCTGTCCTTTCTGAAGAATTTAGAGTGATCCACTGCAGCACTCCAGTAATGCCCCATGTTTCTATGATGGCAGCTATGTCACAGCTTTCTTGCTTCACAGTGACTTCCATCTTCTCTATTGCCCATGCTTCATGTGTTGGTATAAATGAACTTGGACTATTGATCCCACTCGTCATCTTTTTGGGGGCAGAAGGCATAATTTGTGTGTGATTCTTCTCATGTTCTTCTGTGGTTTCTAACATATCAATAACACCTGTGTATTTGCTGCTGCATGGATCTTCATTCTTTACCTCCACTGAGAGAGCAGACCGAAGGAACTCACTAGCACACCATCCCTCAAACACTGGCATGCTGTCCACAGGTCTCTAATGTGCTTGGGCTTTATTCCTTTTCTCTTTTGAACCTAGTTTAAAGATCTCTCACTGAACACTGCTAACTCCTGTGTAAAGGTCTTTGAGACAAGTATCACCAGCTGGCCTGGTGTCCTGTAAACCAACCCAACAAAACCACCAAAATTCTGCCAGTGACACTTTTCTCAAAGCCATGTGTCAATGTGGTAGCTCTTCCTGTTTCTTCTCTCATCATTCTCTGCAGCTAGGAGGATAGAGGAGAACATACTTGTGCTTCTGATCTCTTAACCAATCACCTCAGGTCCTGAAATCTCTTTTGATTGCTCTGGGACTTTCTGTTTCAAAATTGAACATGGCCTACTGAAAAATTAATGCCATACCTGGTTAGGAAGATTTCTCTTCACAACTTTAACCTCTACCTCAGAGGAGGAGGGAAGATAAGAAATGGGCCCACTCTACATGTTGGGTCCTCTGTTTTTTATCAGGGAGTCTTCTGTGACAATGGTCCATCTGTTTTTTCTTCATGGAAGCATGCAAGCAGTTTTAATGCTGGGTGTAGGCTGACTAAACTTTGACACTTCCATGCTAGATGAACCATCATGATCATTATTCTTCAGATTCACTTGCAAGGCCTCATATCTCATGTCAGGGTACCTGGGAAGGTGCGATAGACAATTTTAGTTATTAGATTGAGTTAATGATCACTTCAATTTCCAAAAGGGGATATTGTGCACCTTCAAAGATGTTCTCTTGTGCTTTTGGAGAAGGAGTTGCTGAGCTCTTATTCCAGGTTTTCAGTCACATGTGGAAATAGCTCAAAGCTGTGTCATGGAAGGTTCAGGCTGGATATAAGAAAAATTTCTTTACTGAGTGGGATAGGCCTGCTGGAGAGGTGATTGATACCCAAAGTCTGTCAACATTTAAGAGGCATTTGGACAATGCCCTTAATAATGTGCTTCATCCTATGGTCAGCCCTTACATTGTCACAGAGTTGGACTAGGTAATTGCAGGCCCCTTCCAAAGGAGCTATTCTATCCCTCATAACCTTGTAATTTTATAATGCTTTGAGGTAACAACAAAAGTTTTTAAACTGTTCTTCTACATTCAAAGAAGTTTATAGTCCAGACAAAAAAACATGACTGAAGTCAAGTTCTGCTTAAATCACACCTGTCATTGGATCATGGTTACATTACACACTTACATTACACACAAGAGTAGCTTGCTAATAGAAATGGAAGTTCAATCTGAAGGTAAAAAAGAATCTGGGATGAATAGCTGAAAATGTGGAATGACTGAAGCCTGCATAAATTCATCGAAATATCAGATGGCAATTAAAAGGTAGATATGTAGTCTTTCAGACTATCAAAGCAAAGGTGATTATTTACAGTACAGTATTCATGAAAGTGTTTTGCTAGAATCAGCTTCTTTTACTGAAAGTCTATTGGTTTTGGGGGGCATTGTTTGTTTGTGGTTTTTTGCATGATGATCTATTTATATATTTGCTGAGTTATTTCATAAATTATATTTCCCTCGCAGAATGAAAAACTCAGCATGAACATCTGCAAACTGTGCAGAAAGAACAATGATCTATGCCAAAAATCTTTAAAAACTGTAAGCTCTAAACACTGGACTATGTTTGCTTGGACCAGGAAATTAAAACAGATTGGTCAAATATTAACTGCATTCGCAGCTGCTAGAGGTAACAGGAGTTGGGGTGTTTGGAACACTAATAATTCTTAGCCTCAAGCATATATGAAAGAGACTACAATCTCTATGACACAAATCTTGGAGTTTCTCTTTTTAACCCTGTTGGATGGTGTACAGTTTAAGATTTTTTTTTCTGAACTTGGATACCATAAATTTCACTTTTTTCTCTCTTAGTTCAAAACATTACAGATATTAAGATTGTTCTACAAGAATTTTTTTCCTCCATCATGTTTTACCATGAAGTGATAGTCATACAGCAGACTTCAATAATAACACATCTCAACAGCATCATGTTTTAATAGTAAGAAATTGTTGAAGTTTAAAATATAACTTATTGTCATGGAAGTAAATTAACTCTATTGAAGACATCCCACAGGAATCTGTGCTTGCCATATACAATATAGCTCCCAGAATGATTTCCCATGTATCTGTCTGACATGCTTTCTACTTGTGAAACTTGTATCACAGAAGTAATAAAAATGTATTAGTCTATGTGATTTCTAAGCAATGATTTCTAATATTGTATGTACAATGCTACCAATACAGTAAATTCTCCTGCTTTTGACATCTATCTTTGGTATTTATATGAGAACAAAGCATTTTAAAAACTGTATCTACATATTTTGTTGCTTATTTACTATGTAAAAACCCCTGTTAAATAATTTTCCTTTCCCAAAGGATGACTCTCTGTAGCAAGACCCTAGGTTGTCATGCCAAGGCATAGAGGGCAATCAAACCCCCCATCTATAATTTCTAATTACCTTGTCAAGCATTGATACACACCATTTTACAACAGCAGATTTAAGCCCTGATGTCTGTATTTTATTCATGTGCAGATAGATCAGTTCTACACCCAATATTGTTTTTCTTGGAATGTAGCTGGTATATAGCTTATTTCTTTCAGTTTGCTTTGAGTGTATTATATATTTGTCCATTGCTGTAATGAGTAAATCAGAACTTGAGTTATTTGAAGAACATGTAGCTATTTGAGAACATTAAATTTACTGCACAGGCTCTCATTACTTGGTGATAGACACAAGTTAATCTGCATTTCTTATTGCATGACCTGATTCAGCAAAGCGCTTAACTAAAATGCTTGATCTTAAACAAACACTTTAATCTTTTCCTTTCAGAGATTTTTATTTTTTAAAATTAGTATTCCATTTCATCAAAATAACGGTATTTTCTAAACACAAGCAAATAAACTAGAAGTTTTTCAGTCTAGACTTTCTATTGGAACTCAGCACATGACTCTGTACATAAGATGAATGTCTTCTGTGAAGCTTTAGAGAAACAGGTCAAAGCAGCTATCAACAAGCCATATGAACTACCATTTTACCACTACCACTAAGAAGAAAATAAACCTGCCCCAGTTTAAAATGAAAGAATTAAATGTCTCATTTTGCTGGGTGGGGCTATAATAATCTAGGACTAATCTAAAAATGTCCAGGGCATAACTCAGTCATCAGCTTTTCAATGTTTTGGAACCCACTTTATTGATTGAGGACATTCTGTACTATCAAATATTTTTTCTCTTGTTTGCAGTAAATAAAACTGATTTCACCAAGACAAACCAAGAAGGAATTCTGTCTTGGAATTTATCAGGACAGAATTTAGTTATTGCAGATATGCTTGTATGCCAAGATAATAATCAGTAAGCATAGATGTCATTTGTTCTGTGATTATATTCAATATGACACAGAATGGTGATGAGTTTTGTACATTTTGGAAATGGTCACTTTAAAGGCAGCTACAGAGAAGGCAGAGGCTCTCACTTCTGGAGCCACATGGAGAAGACAAGGGTCAGCGGATATAAGTTGCATTAAGGGAGGCTTTACTTTGACAGAAGAAAGATTTTTTTGTTGTTGTTCAATGAAACAACCTCACCAGGGACATGGTGAATTCTCTGTCACTGGAACGTTTTTTCAAGTCATGATTGGACAGGATGCTCTGTATTCCAGCCTCCCTTTCCCATGATGACCAGGATACCTTTTGAGGGCCCTCCCAGCCTGGGCTGTTCTGTGATTGCATGGTTAGAATTAAGACAAACTTGTAAATTGCTAGAGAGCAGGTATTTCTTTCTTTGTATAGTGACTAAGGTTTTATAAATGTAGACCTTGCACAAGCTCTTATTTCAATGCTCTGTTGTAAAGAATACCGTGTAGTGAAAGTTTCCAGACATCATTGCATGATTTGATGTATGCCTGCCACTTCCACAGGAATTTTCCACAACCATAGCATACCATTGATGGTGAACTGTGACCCATAGTAAAGAAAGGCTTATCTGTAATTAAGAAACTTGGTACATAATTAGATTTGACACAGTACTTATTTTATTATTGCCTGATCTCTTCATACATGTTCCTATTTATGCACTCTTCATTTAAGATCAGGATGACTCCCTTAATGTGTAAAATAATTATGTGAATACTGATTCTATCTGGCTTTGAAATACTTCATTTAGTTGCACTGCCAAAATTCAGTAGTTACAAGAAAGGTAGTTGAAAAAAATTATCCCTTTGGACTTATTTTCTCCTTCCTAAAATTTTTAGTATGCATTTATTTTTATTTACAGTACAGCTAAAGCCCACTTTTCTCTCAGGACCCTCATGGCACTGACAGACTCTACCAGAACTGCTCAGCCTGCTGCTGTGCCTCTCCACAACGTGTGCAATGCCCAGTATCCTATGCCAGACCCCGGGACCACCAGCTCCTGTCCCAGTCATGCTGCAGCAGAGCTGGTCACCAGCCTCCCTCACCCCTCCCTTGCCCAGCCTCTGGGCTGATGGCCCAGCCTTGCCCTGCCCACCCTGGTCCCTGCCTGAAGCTTAGGTAGGGGCTGCCTCTGTCTGCTTCCATGTGGCATCCTCTATGTGCAGGGAGCATCTCTCCCTGCACCCTGATACATTCTCCCTGCTTGGTATGCTTTCTAGTTTGTCCCTGTTAAATAAATACAGAATGTCTACCATCATTTAGCCTATACAAATTAATTTCCCATGGAAAAGAGAGAGAACTTGAGTCAGAGTAATTTAAATGTTCCAAGAGAAGTCTTAGCACAGACTGCCCACAGGTGCTCTGTGCTTGGAGTGCCTTTCCATTGGGGTTACAGCTTCCTGCGGTCACCGCAGTAAAGCTGTTGTGTTGTTTTGGTTTGGGTTTATTTTTTGTTCCTGCATAGACTCTCATCACAAACAATATTACAGCCTCAAGAAGACAAAGTTCAGTTGCAAAGTTGGGAATGTAACAGTTCTCAGAACAATTTTTTTTAAAGAGTGTTTGTTTACACAGTACTCAATAAACTCAAGCAAAGGAAAATGTACACTCCAGACCACAGAGCAAAAAAGAAGGCTAGAGTTCACTACAAGGCCAGAAGAACACACATGTGCACATGCTACAACCTTGTTTTTAAAAGGCTGCTAGTAAGCCAAAAGTTACAAAAATGCATTATTTAATCCTGTATTTAAATACCACTTTACTGTGTGATAAATTTGTGCTCTAATACTTTTCACCCATCCAGGACGACATGTCACTCTCAGACTCATTTTTTGGGAAGACACACTTTCTGGCTGCAGTAAGGTTTAGTCACATAGGGTTTAGAGAAGGAATCTATCATTTTCTTGCAAGCAGTGGCAATTTATAAGCTTTCAGAAGCAGATATGATTGGCATGTGCTTGGTGGACACTTCTTAAAGAAAACTGTTAGACCTGTCTAACTAACTAGCTAATGATCTTTTCAGACCTAATAAATATCTCAATACAGATTATATTCAAATCTTGGGCCAAGCAGAGTATCTCCTTTTGCATTTCTAGAGCCAGTAACTGAATAAATTCAGTAAGCTAAATACTGGGTATCTGTCTAGCATTGTCAGATGCTTCTCTCTGCATAAGCCAGAAGGTAAGTGGTCAAAATAGAACCTACTGTAAGGAAGATAAAAGAAAACATTTCAGAAGTCGGACGGAGAACAAGTTGAAGATAAAGAGATATAGATAGGGATATGCAGACTTGGGAAGAAGGCATCTCTCAGAGATGCAAAGGAACTCCTTCTGAATTTGTAATTTAGGCAGCAGCAGCAGAGGAGAAAGTCTACAGATGAAGAGATAGACAGCTGTTTAGAGGCATGCATAAAAGAGGAATGAATAAAACTCAAAGCCAGAAAGAGTAGGATTAGATGAAAGCAAAAGGATGTGTCTTGACAAAAAATGAACATGATATTTTTCTGCCCTTTGTATTTTCATTTTTCTATCTCCTGTAAATATTGTGAAACTTGTCAGGAAAAAGTACATTACAGGCTACTAAAATGCTGTTCCTTGTGGAGAATATCACAATAATTCCAGGACAATTTAACCTGTTAATTCTAGTTTTAAGTATGGGTTCTGCACCTAATGAGCTGAAGATTGCTGATGGCACAACTCATGTTTCACCTTACAGACTTTTGTTTTGCTTGGGTTTTTGATTCATTCACGAAACAGGTGGACAGGGTGTTTAATAGAGTTGTGCTCTTAAGCAGGTTATTGCTGATGCAACCTCTCTTTCCTGTAACACAGAAGTGGGAACAAGGTGAATAAGCAGTATGGAGGACTCCTTCTCCAGTCTTGGCCTCAAGACCAGTTGTCCAACCCCACTGTTCTAACCTGTTTTTTCTTTCCTCTTTCCAGTTCTGCTCTCCATCAGCATCCAACTCCTTCTTCATTAATTTCATTAACTCATGACAGAGCCCTTCTTGAGTCACCTTGAGAGCTTCCCCTGAAGATGATAGAGGATAATTCCAAAACAAAGCCCAGTTTCCTACTGATTACTAAGTCACTAATGAACAATGTTGATTAATAAAAAGAATTATCAGAATTTCTTTATTGTCCAGTGCAATTTTTTTTCTTCTTCAAAAAACCAAGATAATTCAGTTAAAAAAATAAAAAAATAAAAAAATATACTGTATTTGAGGTAATAGAAAATACCATTCTGCAGTATTTAAGCTTTAAAAAGTTGTCAAGATACTCTCAAATTAACTCTGTGATATGCTTAGCTGCATGTAGATCTGACAATAAGGGAATTTTTTTTTACTATCTAAATATGATGATACTGTCATTCTCCCTATTCTGCATGCCATTAAGTGACACTAAATTTTCAGTACTCATAAGCATGATTCTTAGTATCAGAAAGAAGATATATTCCTTATTTGTATGTTTATTAAGGCATTTAATACAAAAAAGTTTAGTCTAAGATTTTCTGTTCCACAGAATTAATCAGCCCATACATCCTGAAATCATGGCGTATTAGGACTAAAAATCATAGAATAGGCAAGACCAGCCCTCAGGAATCTCTGAACCAGGAGATCAGGGTAGAGGAATGTTGGAAGGAGCACCTTCACTTGGTCAAAGATTATTAGACTGGAGAACTCCTAAGCAAACCTGACATCAACCAGTCCACGGGGACATCCTGACAGGATGCATCCATGAATGCTGAAAGAGATGGTGAATACCATAGCTGGGCCCCTTATGGTCCTCTTTGAAACATCATGGAGAATCAGGAGAGGTGCTTGAATACTGTAAAAAAATCAAATGTCACACTAGTCTTCACACAGAGCAAGAAGGAGGACTCAGGGGACTAAGAGCCAGTCCACCTCACCTCAATCCCTGGAAAGGTGATGGAGCACCTCTTTCTGGAGGCCATCTCTATCCATGTATATCTACATGGATGACAAGAAGGAGATCAGGATGGAGTCAGCATGGATTCAGCAAAGGGACATCATGCTTGGCCCATCTGATTGGTTTCCACAGTGAAACAACTGCCTGGATAGATGGGTGAGGGGAGAGCAGTGGACATTGTCCCACCTGGACTCCAGCAAGGCTTTTGACACTGTCTCCCACAACGACCTCACAGGCAAACTCAGGAAGTGTGGCCTGGATGAGGGGACAGTGAGGTGGACTGAGAACTGTCTGAATGGCAGATCCCAGAGGACTGTTATCAGTGGCACAGGGTCTGGTTGGAGGCCTGTCACAAGTGGTGACCCCCCAGATTCAGTAGTGGGTCTGGTACTGTTTAACTTCTCCACCAGTGACTTGGGATGAAGGGGCAGTTGCCTCCTCAGCAAGTTCACTGATGACACAGAGCTGGGAGCAGTGGCCATACCCCAGAGGGTCATGCAGCCCTTCAGAAGGGCCTTGACAGGGTGGAGAGGTGGGCAGAGAGGAACTGTCTGAAATTCAACACAGGCAAATGCAGGGTCCTGCACTTGGGGAGGAATAACCCCAGGCAGCAGCACAGGCTGGGGGCTGATCTGCTGGGAAGCAGCTCTGAGGAGAAGGGCCTGGGGTTCCTGGTGGGCAGCAAGCTGCCCATGAGCCAGCAGTGTGGCCTTATGGCCAAAAAGGTCATTGGTGTCCTGGGGTGCATCAGGAAGATCATTGCCAGCAGGTTGGGGGAGGTGATCCCGCCCCTCTGCTCAGCCCTGGTGAGGCACATCTGGAGTGCTGTGTCCAGTTCTGGGCTCCTCAGGACCAGAGAGATATGGAGCTGCTGGAGCTGGTCCAGAGGAAGGTGACAAAGATTATTAGGGGACTGGAGCATCACTCATACAAGGAAAGGCTTAGCTATAAAAATCCAAAGAGAGTGTGTCAGTGGATAGATCCAGGCTGTGCTCAGTGGTGCCAAGCAATAGGACAAGAAGCAATGGGCACAAACTGATGCACATGAAGTTCCACCTCAACATGAGGAAGAAATTCTTTACTGTGCAGGTGACTGGAACAGATTATTGAGAGCAGCTGTGGAGTCTCCCTCACTGGAGATATTCAAGAAAAATCTGGATGTGATCCTGTCCAATGCACTCTGAGAATATCCTGCTTGAGCAAACAGGTCGAACTACTCTGGTCCCTTCTAACCTGACCAACTCTGTGATTCTGTGATTGAGGCTTTTCTTCTCCTCGATGATGAGATCAAGTTTTCTGTGTTTCCTCATATGAGAGTTGCTCTAGTTCCATCATGATCTTAGTAGCTTTTCGCTGGACCCTCTCCCATATTTGTATAGTTGTCTTTTATCATGGAGCCCAGAACGTGACACCACACTTGAGCTGTGACCTCACCAGTGCTCAGTAGATGGGAAGGATCACCTCCCACAAACTGCTGGCAACACTCCTCCTAAGGCAGCTGAGGACACAACCTTCTTTCATGCAGGTGCAAATTGTGGGAATACAAGTGAGGTCATTGTCTTGAATAGGAATATTCTAGAGTATTCAAAGTCCTAAAGAACAAGATTGTCATGATTTTGAGAGAACATCAGTCTGTGTAACTATGAATCCCTTTTTTAGTAAAACTGAACATCATACTGGCTAATATCTGTACTAATGTAAGATACTAGTACATATATATAACTAGTCTCTTGACACACCTATTAGGGCAGGATGTTTATAGAATGTAAGCTAAAGACATCACACAGTAAGGACTAATTTTTTGAAGCATTTTGGTGCTGGACAACCACTGAAATCCTTGGAAAACATGTGCCAGAAGACCTTTAGAGTCACATAAAGTAAATGGAATATAGATTCCAAACATTTTAAAACTGTTTAGCAAGAGAACAACAGTCTTAACCCCATTCTTATAGCAGATAAAACACTTCTTTTCTTCTGTAACCCACCTGCTAACAGTTGCTCACAAGAACCTTCCAACAAGTCTTAACATTGAGAAATGAAAAACTGATCTAACATTAGATATGCAAGTAGAAAGTAATTATATACATTGCTAATGGCTTTAAAGAGGTTTAAGAAACAGTTTGTGAAATATTGCAGGTAGAAATGTGATGTGTTTTTCATAAAACACTCAAGAAGATGATGATGAATAAACTGTAGATACAATGAATTACTAACTGCTGTTCTCTAACAATTAGTTTTAAGAAATTTGCTGATCAAGGTTCTTTTTTTTCAGAGTTCCAGTTTTATGACAGAATCATAAAAAATGCAATATTATCATTTTTTTTTATACTCTATACTGTATGTCTGTCCTTCATAGGCTTCCCGGGGGCTAACTAAAGCATGCTTTGAAATAATTAGAAATACATAGCTGATTTATTTTCTGACTAATTGTTCTACCTCAAGAAATCTTTCATCTCTCCAAAATTGTGACCGCCTTAATTTTACTGTAGTTCAACATCAACTGTTAAACATTTGTAATTGAAGACTTCAGAGAGACATTGGTTGATATACCAGCCATTTATTCTCAAGAATAAATCTCACCTTTCCTTCAAAAATAGAGTTTATTTGGGACAAAGCAGATAAATTTAGTAAGGTGCAAAAGTATTCAGAAGAAAATGAAGTTCTCTTCCTACCCATTAGTATAGCAACTCCAGTGCAAATTCCTTTTCTGTAGTAGTAGTTGGAAACTGCTCTAATTAAACAATAAATTTCAAAACCAAAACTGTACTGCACAATCTGAGAAATCATGACAAAAATCTAGTAAAGAAGAGAGAATTTATAGAAAAAATATCTAGAAAGTCTAGATAAAAATCTACAGCAATCCATACTTTGTTCAGATTTCATGCTGGAAAGTCAAACAAAGATTAGTTAATATTTAGATATAGAAAATAGAGATTATAGTAGTAAAAACATCAAGAACAGAAAAATGAAAACAAGTGATTTCATATTATTTAGGTTTGACATAGTAATCTGGAATTAAAAGTATAAAATATATTAAAATTATCTGAATTTTCTGATATACAGAAAAGAACTGCTGAAAACGAAGAGATTTTCTATACTTTTTAAGATACATTTCCATGCCACTTCAGTATCTGTCATAATGGCTGCCATTCTATTTCCAGCACTTACCTGAGTAATGATGTCTGAGTTTTATACCTTAACTGTGTGCTGGAAAGAAATATATTATTTTGTGTATTACTGCACAGAAATGAGGCAACTATATACCATTGGTCTTTAAAACTCTTCCCATTTTTCAGGCAGAGAATATTCTACCTTACAGATGAATTATACTAAACAGCACTACATTTCTCTACATCTCTAACTTCAGTTTTTAAAACTAAAGCAAAACAGCTGTTCATCCAGCAGTACAGGAGGAATGGAAATGTTTTGGTTTTTCTGCTTTTTTTTTTTCTTAACCATTAGGATGTAGAGGAAGCTAGTCTATCTTGCATTTGCAAAGAGTGAAATATATGATCTAATAGGGAAGAATTCCATCTACCTACCATTAACTCATAAATTATAAAGACTGGTAAAAAAATAAAATATAATACAGAATATGAAATAAACAAAAGGAAAAAATTATAAATGCTGCTTCTTTACTTCTGGCAGCTAAGTAGATAATGATATATACACATAAACACACCATTATCTGTTCCAAATTGTGACTGGGACAGAATTCCCACTGCCAAATTTATCATAGAGAAAACCTTGCATTTGCAGGAACAATGGAAATGCTGGATACAGAAGGATTTCTGACCATCTTTAGCAATAGTCTTTTCTCACTAGCTGGGATTGTTGGTCACCTTCAGGGAAGAATGAAGCAAATAATATTGCCTGAACAAAGAAAGTTTGTCTGTCAAAAGGCTTTTCCTTCTATAGTCATCAAGACTCCAGGGCATATCTATAATGTCAGCCCTCAATTCACTCTGTGCTTGGAATAGAGAGTTCTTCAGATGTTTTTTCCTAAACTAGAAAACATATATGCAAAAATAATTTATCCATGATACACTGAATGTTCATTGTCTGGCAAAGAAGAAGCTAGAACACTTTGATACACATGCAGTGAGCTGGTGTGAAGGACTAGGCTTGTGTAAGTGTGAAATGAGAAAACTTCAGAGGACATGATGGAAGAAGAGACACTTTAAATACAGATATCAATGTTAGGTTTGTTCCTATTTCTGATCAAAACAGGGTTTTGAACCTATTTTATCATCTTCTGGTGAGAGCAACTCCAGTTCATGCCAGAAGAGGGGGGTCTTCTCTTTCACCACAACTACCTGGGCATAGGAACTGCTTGTCTTGGGTTGGACTACCCTTGTTTTCACAATTTGTCCAGACTGAACCTTTTTTTTTTTTTTTTTTTTTTTTTTTTTGTAAATAAAGGACTTAGCATTCCAGATGTGACTTACAAATAAAAGCACCTTCACTAAGTCCATGTATTTTTAAATGTGCACAGTATGTTTTTTCATAACAACCCTGAAAAGGCAGTACCAGCCTAAATTCCTTAAAAATTACCCTGCATTAGACCTGATGTTCTGATTGTGACAGAGAGGTAAGAGAAATTCGGAACATAAGAAGTTAAGGACATGTTTTGATAGTGAGATAATAGGGTTACTCATAGGTTGTAAGGCTATCTCATTAGATTCTACATTTAATTCTATTTTTTTTAATGTTCCACAACTAACACCACCTTTGCTATAATCCTCTTACAAATATGCTTGTATGGCAGTGTGAGGAATGTCTGACTTTTTCTGTCTGGACTTTAGAAGGAAACAGGCTTTTGGGAAGCATTTTTGAGTGAAAAGGAAGATGCATGCCTTTTATACTTTTTTTCTCATCATGCAGCATGGAAAGATATCTAGAGATGTGATAAAAAGGAGCGATAGAATTAATGGAAGTCAGGAAGATACAATGTAGTTAATGTAGCATTCTTTATAATACTCCTAAAGAGGAGGAAAAGAGACATCCAAAGTGTTGGATTTTAAGAGCTATTCAAATACTATAGCAGAGGTTGAAAGCAAGGAATCTGATCAGACCATCTCAAAAAGACAATGCCATTAGCAGGTTTGTTGAGAAAAAATTGGTCTGAATTATTATATTCAGCTCAGATCCTTGACCTGAATAGACCGTGTTACCACAATTGTGTTTCAACTTCTTCCGTAGCCAAATAAAATAATGGTTTGACCATTTCAGCCATTACATTATTCAAATAAAGCCTGAAACTCTATAGGAGTTTTAAAATATACAACAACCATCTCTATAAAACTTGTTATAGCCTGGGTAGAATCCAGCTGGGTAGAATGGCAAACGGCCACCACCATTGCTAAAGTAGAAGGGGTCCTTGGAGACATAATTAAAAGTCTAAAGAGGAAACTGTCACACTGTTGGAAAGAAAGAAAGGAAAAAAGAAAGCCCACTAGGGGACAGAGATCAAATAGAACAATATTTTACTCTGTTCCACTAAATATAACAATTAAAACCCAATAATTTGTTCCTACAGAAAGCCAAATCTGAACCAGTTTTCTATGTACAATACACATTATACTTATATAATGCTTTTCAGATGGGTTTGCCAAGAAAGTTCGCAGGTATTAATTGCAGAGATCAGTTAATCAGCTTGAGCCAAAGGGATCCACTGAGGTTTGAGCTCAGATCTAAAACCTGAAGTATGTTTTGCATCTTACTCCTTCATGGACGACACTGAGTTTTATCTTCGAGGAGTGTGGCAGCCTCAAAAAGAGAGAGAGATACAAAAGCCTCAAATAAATTTGAGTTGTCAAAGGCCAAAGGTCAACAGTCTAAGACCTCAGGAGATCAACTGCAGGCACACAGTCAACAGACCTAGAAAGTGGATGTTCTTCATTGCACTATTGTTTTTCAAGTGAAAATGTATTCTTGCAAGAACAGTAAAACAAAGTGTTGATTATACCACTATTTAAACAATATTGTGTGAGAGGCCAAAGCACTAGTAAGAGTGCTGCTTTTAGCATTTTGCACCAGCTGGAGCTAATACAGGGGTATATTTCAAAGCAATCCACATCAGTACCTATATAGCTCCTAAAGCATACAACAGTCTCTCAGCTTAAAAGCAGACAGTCCAGGCTACAGACTATGAATATTTCTAAGCTATAAAGCAAAGATATTACTGTCAATGTGTCCCTAATGGAAGCAAAAATCCTAAAGAGATAACTAAAATATTTCTAAAGTAGCAAGTCAAAAGAAACCCACAAGGTCTTGACATGAGGTCAGAATGAGACATTTGTATTTCTTCTATTTTCCGTACAGAAGGGGTAAAAACTAATACATAGTATCAATCAAGAGAGGAAGGAATACTAAAACAGCTTAAAAAAGACATCTAGTTAATCTAATTTCAAGTGTTTTAAAAACAGAACTAGAAATAAATGCCAGGGATGTCTCAAACAGAAAGAAATGGAAAAAAATGTGGCATCTTTGACAACTGGTGTGGTAGCACAGAAATATGAACATAATGACATATGGGGAGATCTCAGGGAAGTCTGTACACAAATCCTATGGCAGCAAACTATCAAAACAAGATTTAAAAAAATGGATGAAAACTAACGTTTTGAGATAGAAAGGTTACACAGATAGTAAATTTCATTTACTTTGGTTAGTGAATTAATGCACTTAAAATTCCCACAGGGATCTCACTGAGAAGAACCTTGCCTAAGAATTTATGCTTAAGAAAATAAAGATAAGACAGAAGATAAGGCAGAGAGAATTCCACAGAATTGCCAAATATTAACCTCTCTAAAAAAAATGAAGTGTTGAAATGTTTATTATTTACAAAATTATGTTTCTGTAAGTAAATTACTAAAATTCACTACAAAAACCGTGATGTTAGAGAAAACAAAAAGCATCAGAAAAAAATCTGCTAGGAAAATTCTGATCCTAGCAGCCTCTTCAGCAGGATGAGAATTTCTGCCACTGAGAAAACTAAATGAGGGGATGGCACCATAGAGAAAAGATCCAATACTAGCTAAGTGAACTGAAACAAATGAATTGGAAGACACCAAATAAACACATATAACTAGTATGGGAAATACACATTCCTCCCACAAATCTGACATGCATGTTGGCAAAAACTAAGACAAAATGATTTGTGATAGAGATTGAATTACATTTGAGTAAGTAATGCTGCAAGTATCATTATTCATTAGAATCTGTTAATAAGTTGGGTTTTTTTAGTACAACGTAACATTTCACTTTCGCCATTTAAGGTAAAGAAAAAATAATCACATATGCAATAGTTTCTTATAGAACAAGCTAGAATATTTATCTGTAACTTCAGTCAAGCTATGAAGAAGAGAGAACAGGAGGTAACACCCCTGTTCAGAGTGTCACTATAAACTTGGAGTAAGTTCTGGAAACTTTATGAAAGGTTACTCTGAATTCTAAGGTAGACCAGTAGACTACAACTTTCTTGATCATGAACCCGTATATAATTTATGGATTATATACATGCACTACTATATTAAATATTATGAATAAAATACTTTAAAATCAAAACTTAAAAAAGGATTTTATAAAGACAAATTAAGAACTTAATTTTTACTTTCAAATGGTACAAGATATACTTTCTTCCTGCACCCCAGTGTATTATCTTGTGTGCACATCACTTCGGAGGCTACTAGACTCCAAGGGGTGCCAAGGGGTGCCAAGGGGTGCCAAGGGGTGACAGAAATTTTTTATACGACTGGTTGCTTTCACCTCATCTGAATGGGGCCTGCTATAAGTTACACCTTCCTCTCAGCAGTACCCTCTCCCTTATCTTTTTTTCTCCAGTCTTAACCATGTACAGTTTACAGAGCTGTTACAAACAGACTGTATCTATTGCCTCTGCAGCTCATACTGTTCCCAGTGTTGGCAATTAGCAATCATAGTCTTAATTAGCTTGACCCACCTGGCTATTTTGCTACTAATAAATCAATTAATTCAAATCACATGGAGGAACTTCTTTGTAGTACCATAGCCTAATCACTACTGGTCATCCTTGTATATGACTGTTTTATGTACTAGCAAAACTTAGTATCCAGGCTGAATTTGTATTCTCCACAGATAGGCAGCCTGTCAAGCAAGTGCAGAGTGTGGTTAGTATTTTTAATGTATGTAGGGATTTGGCAAAAGCCTCAGCAGAGTGCAGAGGAGAAACTTGGGATGTAAGCTATAAACACTTTGGCACACTGAATTGGATGATCTTTACTTCTCCCTCAATTGTGTGGATACTGCTCATTTGGGGTCTCGGTTTACTCAGGAGCCTTTGTTACTACTCTATTTGCTAGTTTTTGATATAAGTAACAGAAGCTTCTAAAACCAGGGTATTTTTGTGATTGAGATCTCTGAGGAATTTCTTTTTTTTTTTTCCTTGAAATACCTGCTCCCTTGAGAGCTACTAAGCTGCGTGACTTCGTACTTACATCCAAAGATGTCCCCTTTCTGTTTTCTTTCTGGAAAGCAATTGCCTGAGTCTTTATTCACCTTTCTTAGCCAGTATCAAGAGCAAACAGTCAAAAAATCCACGGTAACTAAAGACATTTTACTTACAGGCCTTTTCTTCTTAAGCACAACTATGTTTTTTGCAGTTGGCCTCATGTCAGTCATGCAGAGTTCTGAGAAACATGCTTTTTCTGTCATCATCGTTTTCTTCTCACACAAGGAGCCTGAATGACACCTTGCCTATGAGTTCAGTTTTCACTAAACTCACTTTTTCTCACCAAAAATGAAGAATCACCTCTTCTATATTGATGTACCTTCGCTTCCAGAATCAAAAATTATTATGCAATATTGCTGGAAAGTGTGGAAAGACATGAAGGATACAGCAACTATGGAACAGTGTTGGGCAGTTGGTCACAGGTACAGATGCTCACAGTGAGAAATTTTTGCCAGTCCCTGAAAACCTTGAGCAAATACCAAAGAAAAATCCTTGTTTCCATTTTCTTACTACTTATTCTGACTAGATACTAACCAGACTGAAGATATATAGGAAAATATTATGTTCAGGGAGGTGGAAGAAAAGGGACACAAAGATTAACCAGAAGGTCAAGGCTTACTTATCAAGACTATGCCTTTAGCCAAGGACATAGTAGTCACAGGAATTTGACTTCCTGATGAACAGAATCAGCACTATTTTGAGTAGCAAAAGCCTGAGAATTTATGTCCTTGTAGCTTTGTCTCTTGTAATGCTGCATCGACATTTGGCAGGTTTCGAACAAGTGAATAACCTCCTCAATTAGCATAATACTTTTCAACTTCAGAAGTGATGGAATGACCTTTTATGAAACAAGGAATACTTAAACTCATGCCTAAAAAGGCAGTATGGAAGAATACAGAACAAATTCCACAGGCTACTATACCTATCTTCTAGGGTCCTCTCTCAAGTTGAGTACTCTCTGACTCTCTTTTGATTTCTGCAGGCCTGAGATTTTTCTTACCTGGTGCCCTCTGCATTACTTAAGTATTTGTGTTTGTGGCAGCTCTTTGGTCTCCTCATACTATTTTTGCTCTGATGTTTAGTGAGTGCATAACTTCTGTGAAAATAGCTTCTTTGAATCACAGACTAAAATTTTCTAGGACTTCTAGCAGGCTAAATGTTTTACCATGTGTATTCACCTCCAAAGATTTTCCATAATCAGTGACCCTACAAGTAATCCTAACATGACCTTTTTTCTGATATTATAAGTCTCCCAGCAGTTAACTAAATGTCTCTCTCTTCTCTGTGTCTCCTGTCCATCTGTGCCATGTGACAATACCTGCCTTATTCCTGACAGATTCCTCTTCTCTTCCTCATAACCTTTGAAATTTGTCCTGTTATTTGCTTCAGATTTGCTGGTTTCTATCAATACTTCTATAACCATTTGTAATCTGCTACCTTGCAGATTTTGCCCTAAGGTTGAACACCTTTATACCCAAATTCTTAACCCACCTGGATGAATCAGTATTGTCTACTAAGTACTCAGTGCCTTCTCTGAGGGAGGGAGGGAGGGTGGGAAGGGAGGGAAGGGAGGGAAGGGAGGGAAGGAAGCCTGACAGATTCCTCTTCTCTTCCTCATAACCTTTGAAATTTGTCCTGTTATTTGCTTCAGATTTGCTGGTTTCTATCAATACTTCTATAACCATTTGTAATCTGCTACCTTGCA
>JANPWX010019834.1:471512-484568 GCA_024734555.1 Trochalopteron elliotii | reverse complement strand
CTGTTGTTCCAAAGTCTTTTGATCCCTGGTCATATTCTGAAGACATATAAAGTATATGGACCTAGAGTAGATAATGATTTACTAGTTTGATTTAAATACGGGGGGTTTTTTGCATTCGTCTTAGGGAACAAAGAAAAGCATCCATACAGAAAATGAAAATCTATCTTTGACATCATGAGCATTACCATAGAATTTTATTTTACTACATGATGCAACTTGTGCATGCTAGTTCACCAAGGCAAAATAATTTGATTGCTTTTGCCTAGTATTTATGTTGTATTTAGTATACGTTTTGATAGTGTTAAAATTTTAAGGGAAATATTTCTTCAACATACATAACTAAGAGTAAATAAAATTTAAAAGCATCTTAGATTGGCTTGGAAGAAAATGGAAAAAAGATGTTTGAGGGCAAGCAAATGAGATTACAGGAAAAAACAAGACATACTGTAAGAAAGCCTCTGTAGAAGATTTGAAAGACAGTTGAATAAATCAGGAAAGAAAACATGTAAATTGCATTGTGGAAAAGGATTAAGTGACTATGATAGAAACAAAGTGATCAGATTTTTCTTTTTACTTGGAAAAATTACTTAAAAAGTAAAGGTAGGAAGAAGCAACAGACACTGTGCGTCCTCCTCTGTTGTTTATTCCTGTTGATTTCCCCTGCAAGCTCTTATACTTCCTTATATGCTCTACACATTTGATTTCTTTTCCTTTATCACCAGCATGATTAGTTTGCCTTGCATCCTAATCCCTCTTTGCCTGCCTTTGCCATAAGGCATTAAATGGATTCTGTACACTGAGGTTTTTTCTTACTCTTGTTGCTAGTGCATCTCAGCAGGATCTTTATTGTGCTCTTCCTATCAGCAGAAGTATTGACACTGGAGTGTTTTGGAATATTTCTAGAACTTTTGAAAAAAATTTTCCTCCTGTATGTGTACAGGAGATATAGCAAAGATAGGAAATGCACGCTGTGTTTGAAGGAGAAATCAGTAAGATTTGCACAGAATTCCACAATCCCTAGAAAGCTTGATATTCTGTACAGATGAAAAACTTTTCTTTTTGTCAAAAGCTTCAATATTCCAGTGGAGTATTTGTAATGATCACTGTCTTAATCTCATAATTTTAGCTGACCATACATGTCTGTACCTGTAAGTTGGAAACTTCTTGTAATACCCATTTGACAGAAGAGGAACTGAACTACAAAGAGCTACATTTGCTTAGGTCATGCAAAAAGAGTAAGAAAACAAAACTGAACCCAATTTTCTCAAGAATCCCTGGGGGAGCCCAAAAGACAATCCTCCTCTAGAGTAACTGCTTCTAGTATTTGCAGATTTGGTATGTACCTCTAGCAGTAAATAAAGTATTTTTCAATATGTAAAAGCAAGTGTCATCTTGAGAAGTACTTTTGTTGATATGAAGAATATATAATATATGTTAACTTGATAGTATCTTTGATTCAGAAGATGTGCTTCCTACTAATAAAAGGCATTCCAAAGTAAGAAGTATATTTGCTAATGTCATATATATTATATAAATTATTTTATGCGGAAAATGAATGTAGTGATTTATATATTTCTATGTTTCTTTTTTTTTCATTTAATACTCCATCTTCTTCCTTATTTTTAATTAATGGGAGATAATGTATTTCAGAATAGAAGAGAGGAGAGTGAAAGATACGTGGCTTGAGGATTATAAGAGAAGTTGTACTCAATATTACTAGTCTTTGGATATTATTCCATCTAACATAGCAAAGAAGGAAGGAGTTTGAGAATACAGCTATCTATGGTGACTGGAAAAGCAGAAGCCAAGGAAAACATGAGGAAATGACCCAGCTAGAACAGGAAGAGGAAGTACATAGTAAATAAATCACTTGGAAGCACTCGATTGGTACTGGAAGCAAAATACATTGGGACAAGGAATTCTGAGCAATTCCACATACTCACCAAGGAAACTATTCAACGGGATGAAACTAAGTGCCTGAGTCATTCAAGTTGTCTAGAAGGAGAGCTGTCAATGTTACTAAGTATTGAGACTTGAATGACTGGTGAACAAAGGTGTTCTTTAAACTTTGCTCAAACATCAATATACTTTTTATATACTTTTGATGGTTGATCAGCCACTTTTTGTGGTTGATCTACTAAGAATAAAGTAAACTTCATTATTAAACAATATCAACATCAACTTCCCTGAAGTGCCTGAAAAGTAAATAATGTCCTGAGATGGACTACTAGTTCATTCTAAGAAAAGTGAAAGCAGGTACTGTCATTCACTTTTCAAAAAAACATGGAATATTATCAATTTCCACTTTTTTGACTTTCTATTAATGTTATCTAGGGAAACCAAAGACAGAATTTATTTTACTATACCACAAAATCTAAGATAGTCAAAATATGTAGCTATGTCTCCAATTTATTTTAAAGTATAGAAATTGACTTGGTTGGAATTTCAATGTGGTGGCTTACACTATAGAGCCCTGTTTGTGGAAATCGAAAACAATATACCTATTTGTCTAAAGTAACAATAGCAACAACAATAACATTGTTTTAAATCTTGCTGTTTATCCCACATATTCTACATTGCCTAAACACCAGGCAGAACAGATAATAAATGGGCATTCTTTACTCTCACTGGAGGCTTGTATTTTCAAGCACACACCCAAGCCTTTACCTAAAAGTGTGAAAAAAAGAAAAGAAAGTAATAATCTAGGGTGTCCAAAATAAACTATTCAGAATCAGTAACAGCAGCTGTATGTCTCTTTAATCATAAATATATTCCTTCCTAGCTCTCAGCATGGAAACCTGACTGGCAGTAGAACTGATTTTAATGACAAATGATTAAGGGAAGTTCTCAAGATACATGAACACCACCACAAATTAACAAGCAGGCATGAAGTATGCCCATTCCTCGTATGCTCTGGTGCCTGAGCTCTGCATTAAAATACAAGGTGAATTTATTTAATACTCTTGACCTACCTAACAGATTTGTTCTACAGATCCAAGTTTCCCTTTGTGCACAGTTTGTTTGGGTTCCCTGCCTGGCTTGAAAGCATTTATTCTCAAGTCCCTCTATTAATAAGGAATATTATAACCAATATTATATGATAAGCAATTTTTAAAAGTCAGATTCAGATACCTAGTACTGTTTGCATGAGACAAATTGATTTCATCTACTATACTTCAAAGCTTTACAGCTTTGCAAGTGCTTGTATCTTTGGGCAGCCTTTACCTGAAAGGTGTCTGATTCTGCTGTTTGACTTTTACTCTTGTACATAAACATATTTCTGCAAACAAATATTCAATTCTGAACAGTCCTTCAAGTTTCACAAATTTCTACTTTTTGTCTGTGATATAAAATGTACAGATCTCTAATTTCATACTGTAATCACAATTAGCATCTTGAAAGATTTACAAGAAAACAAAACAATCATCCTGCCCTCAGTTCTAAAATTATTGCTTCCTGAGGATACCGTAATTTAAAAAATCCCCAGTCTGGATATGACTTCAGTATCACATGTTACTTCTGGGCCACCCAAATATCTTTACTGTGGTTAGTGGTCTGCAAGACAGTGCAAAGACTTCAGTCTGATTCCCTGCTTTTACTTACTTGACCAAGCAGACAGCAACGTTTTTGCCCATATAACAGCTTTCATAAAGACTCTCTGAAGATGCACAGCAAAAAAATGCAAAGCTGTTGCGGTTCTTACAATGATTTTACAAAGAAGGAGGCCATGCATGAAATACCAAGAAATTTGAAATAAATTTTTCAAACTTGAGAATATGTCATTATAGGAGATCTAGATTTTACTAATGTTAAGTGTTTCTACTAATGTTAAGTGAACCTACAGCCCTGTGTCAAGCCAAAGAGACCTTAGCATCCTCAAATATTGTTATCTTAGACAGGTCTTACAAGGCAGTTTTCAGAGAAGTCTTCAACAAGTCTTCATTGGTTTATCAATATATCTCCAGTGTGCTCTATTGGCAAGATTCTGTTCAAAGCTGAATTAACAAGATTTTTATGATAGAAGCTAATTCTGCACAGAAGTACTGGACTAGCTACAATGGGTTTGTAAACCCATGTAAGAGCATGTCATGTAAAAGCATTTATCAGTTTGTTTTCTGTCCTATTTGATAATAATATCTGTACTGTTTTTGTCTTTGGATCAGCAGAGTCACAACTATTTCCCTCAACTATCTTGAAACACATGGCATGGAACAGGGGAATTTTGATAATCATAAAGTTGATCATAATTTCAGTAATTACTTTGGTGACAGAGCATATATTATATAGTCTTGATAAAATGAAAGAGGCTAAGAAAGGTTTGTTTCAAAGTTGCTGAAAAAGAACAACAGAATAAGGTAAAAATAATTAAAAAGGAAGACTAGCTTCTTGGACATTTATCACAGTACTACAGATGGGGATATCAAGTTAAAGTAGAACATAAACTGAATAGATCAGTATGATATTAAAAGGCAAATGCCATTTTGAGCTGCATTACCAAGAGTATTGTATATCATATACAGTAGATAATTAATCTATTGTCTATGGAAGCTTCAGCTAGAGTACTATTTGCAAATCAGACTAGTGAACTTGCTGGTATTTATGATAAATTGAGTAGTACTCATGGGAAAGTAACAAGAGTGCTAATAATTTTCAGAAATACAATGTGAGAAATGTTTGAAGGAAAAGGCATTGTTTGGTCTATGGAGAAGTTGACAAGAAGGAACCAGCTTATTTAGAAGGAAAATTATTTTGTTAGCTGTTAAGAAAAACTAACATTAAAGGCAGTGAAGCACTGAAGTAGGCCAGTACTTCAGTATACAAAGGGTACAGTGGGATTTTTTAGGAAATTTTGAAACATGTCATAGACATGTTCTATACATAATAATCTTTTCTCAAAATAGGTTACAAGTCATGAGATTTTTTACAGATCCAAAAATCTGCAATTACATGAATTCAAGGTGACATAAATACTGCACAGATCCAGTTGAAAGGGAGGTAACATATCTTTGTCTATCACAGTAGTGATGTTGGCTGGTTTGTGTCTCCTGCTCACCATCACAATACTTGTTTTTCACCTACAAGGTGTAATACCAGTATCCCATAGACATTTTATATTAAAGAATTTACTTTTCCTGGTGTAAGTAAATAAATTTAGAGCCTATATTACTGGCCTAGCTTTTGTAGTAATACAAAAAAAATATTTTAAAGGCTGGAAGTTCGATTGTTTAGAATAAGACAGAGTTAAGTATTTTAAGCGCCAGAAGTTGCTTGCTATGTTGTTTTTTTCTTTTTTTTTTTTTTTTTTGACAGCCCTTTTTTGAAAAATGAGATTCTGAGCTAGTTGCACTCCTGATGAACAGTATTTTTTATTGGAGTCTTGGAAAATGTATCTAGTGGTATGCTTCTACACAGATTTCCTGATTAAATGCCTCCTAAAACCATACATGGAGAACTAGATGTCTATGTCTTTCCTCTGCATAAATGGGCACTCCAATTAAAGATCATCTTTCCTTTCGAATATAGCATTTGTTTTAGCTCTAATTTTAAGGCAATTGTTTCAATTCTATCAACATCTCTTACAAAGCACCTAGCAATGCCTTCATGTATGTACATGTGAGTGCTTGTGGCTGTTCTGTAAAAGCAATAAAGTCACAGAAGAAACTGAAGAAGTTGCAAGGATGTATTTTTTTGTCTTTTAATAGAAATACATGAATTAAGTTAGAAGAGCCTAGACCATGCATTTTCCTTCTAAAAAAATGTGACTTGGACTGTATTTCAACCATTCTTTAAACTTTTAGGGAGAAGGAAAAAAAAAAGAGAGAAGAAAATATATTTAAACCCTAAGCTATCCTATATTAATAAAGAGTGGAAAAGGAAATAGCAACGTTATGGGAAGCACCGACAATAAAGCTTGGATTAATGTACTTTGTGCACCATCGAAACCCACAAGACTGTATCTGCTATGCTATCTGAAGACTCTGCTAATTAATTCTATCATTAGGAGTAGCAAACCTGATATTTTAACCAGTTGGCATTTTTTTGCTAGACTTGTCACTGAACTGACGATGCCACAGAACTGCTAACTTTGTAAGAGTTTATGTCATAGTTCTTATGTCACAGCTTGTGGTAGTTCTTCAGTAGCAATGTATTTGCTACCAGTGCAATAACAATTAATTTGCAGTAACAGGTCAGGCAGAAGAAACTTAATAAAAGTGATCTGTGAAACGATATTGCCTCCATCGCTTGGGACAGGTTGCAAAACTCCTTAAAATTTATGCTGTCTAGATCACAAAGGCAAACAGAGTATTGATAACCTTTTTTATTTACATGTATCCAACATAAAATGGCTTTTGCTTGCATACAATGTATTCATTTACAGAAGTCTTAGAGGATACATGTACTTGAAAACTTTTCAGGTACAGGAAGAAATCACAAGCAAGAGAATTAAAATAAACTATTCAGTGTATAGAGCATAATTTTATATAGAAAATCTCAGCTGCTCCAGACTCAATGTCATGCACTACGAATAGCCACTCTTTCTGTGAGAGTATTTCACAAAGAACAGTTCCTTGCAGTCCTTCAAATTACAATTTCCTTTGTTTCTTCCTTAGAGCCAATGCCCTGTCCTCATCATCTCTAGCTCTGCTCTGAACAGAGGTATTTCTTAACATTACTGGTAGCATGAATTACACAAGTACAATTAACTTTTCTAGTAGGAAGTCACAATTTTGTATCCTTGAAATCAAATATACTGAAAGACTCTCGTGCCTTGAATAAAATTAATTTAAACTCACAAACTACAAGTTACCAATGCTGAAAGACCCACATTCTAAGTTTAAACTGATGCTAAAATACTTAGAGGGTTCAAAAAGAACCATTTAGACTACTGTTCACTACTTCCTTTATTTTCTTTGTTCATCTATACACACATGGAATAAATTTCTCTAATTAATTTCATACACACACACACTGGTAGGGCCACAAATTTGGAGAAATTGGTTCAAGGTCAATGACCAACACTTTGGATGTGAAATCAAACTAACTGAAAGTGGGGCAGCAAATAAACAAAGGAAATTCAGAGTTCTGTCTGAATAGCACTGTCAACTGTGAACAGTATTTGGGTTATGATCCAGTGGTAGAAGTGCATGGATGAAAAATACTTCAAAAACTAAACCAGTTTTTGGACACAATATTTTAGTTTCCTATTTTCTCCAGGTTCCTAAGATTTAAAGTAATACCAATAGCAAAGTTTACACCTTCTTTTTGTAACTATACCTCACCCAAATGAACAAATACAGGAAGCCTATTAGATGTCCCCAACAAAGTCTTTTAATAAAAGCAGTGAGACTACCTGGTATTCTGACTAGATCTTTGGATGTGAGGGTTACAATCAAGCTCAAGTTCAAACAAGACCTATCTATTAAATATCTGCTATTACACTAGTTGAATCCACGGCTAGAAGAGATCAAAATCTAAAAGCTGGTCTTTCACAAGAAGGCAAGGATCAAGCTGTCAATTCTTCTGCCTTCTTTTCTTTCTCTTGACATGAAGATCAACTAGTATTGTCATGTCTGAAGCAATTATTGAAAAATAAAAATAAAATGGAAGAGAGAAGTTATGATGAATGAGAAATCTTAACGCCACATTATTTAAAGCCTGCTTTAATGCTCTGTACTACATTCAGCTTAGGATGCCACATCTATATTAAGCTATCATTTAAGCAAGGTGTGAATAGCAGAAAAATAATTTTTCTACAAGTAGGGAAGTCTTAGCAGTAATCTTTCAAGACTAGAAATGAATGATTTTGTGATTTGCCTCACCATATCATATTTGACATTTTTGTTGTTTTTAAGATACTGAGCCACCAATCACTATTTGCTCTGACTGGGGCATTTTATTTGTTAAAACTAATTTATGAGATCAAGCTAAGTGCACAAATACTCATTGTAAGGTACCAGGATGAAATGAGTAAAATCCCATCAACAATTAAGAGTTCAAGACAAAAGTAGTTAAACTGGATAAGAAAAAGAGAGACTTTCCCATCGTACTCACAACTAACTCTCCAAGGCAATAATTTTTGACTGGTGTAATATAAGGAAAACAAATGGTAAAACACTAAGAGAACTGAAAAACATTGAGATTCACTTGGGAAAAATACTCTCAAGTGTTATATGAGATAAGCTGAAACATATTCCAGAATGCATATAGAACACTATGTGTGGTCTCTGACTGGCAGTTACTAAGTCATAGAAAACAATTTTGATGGACAAAGATTGGAAATGACAACAGAGAAAGAAGAAACTTCAATCTAGAGAGGTCTTAAATGTAAACATATGTATTCTTATTGGAGAAAGGATGATAGTAGAACTACCAAATAGATCCAAAACATTTATTTTTTACTTTTTTTACCACTATAAGCGAGTTGCTGAAACTTACTACACTGTATTCCTTTAATTTCTAAAGTTGAATAGTTTTGGTTTTTTGCTTATGTTTAAAATCTTCTAGTGTCCCTTACAAAAACTGTTGTAGAACTACAAAGTAACATCTATATCTATTGCTTTTAATATATGTTCTTTCAGCTGAGCCCACAATGTCCTGGAAGCATATTTGTCTTAAGGAACATCTGCTAATTGGGGAACTGCTTTGGGGAAAGTTTAGGATAAATCAAATTGCGGTAGCAACCTCCAGAAGAGCGTTAGAAAATACTTGGTGCAGAGGATATGGTACAAAAAGAAAAAAAATATGAATATGTTGCAGACAGCCTTTTTTCATTCCCCAGAACCACCATTATGACTGGGAGGACTTAGCAACATTGAAGTGCTGGAAAGGCTTTGAATCACCTTCAATATTTTAGTGCAAGAGGCAAAGGAAACATAATTAGCTACTCTTACTTCACTTCTTCCAGGACAAAAATACTTTTTGACTCAGAACACTACAGTGTCAGTATTGTTATTTGACATAGTCTCACGAGCTTAATACTGAATTTTGACAGCTGGCTAGCAGGGGTTAGAAAGTCATATGTTCAGAAGTTAAGAAATGTTATCATTACAGGTGTGTACACAATATTATTTCAGCCCTTTTATGTGATGAGTACACAGCATCTGAAATTGTATGATTGTGTACAGTCTTCTTCCTGCAACATGTGTCTGCATCAAGTACAGAGAAATGATGACAATCTCTAAATAGAGTGCCTGTATAATGAATGGAGCTTCTTTCCTAATACTTCTGCTTAATTTACTGCTAAAATTTTAAGGTGTGTAATGAACAAGACAGAAAGAGAAAGCTGGAACTAGGGTTAAAGCAGATGAAGCAGTTAAACTTGATCGTGGAGACTTAAGATTTTATCCTTGTCTCTAAGCTCCTGTGTCATCCTGTGCAACTGATTTTAAACCAAATGTTTAGAGTTGGTCCCTAGTTGTCCATATCTTTTCTCAGGCCCCTGGGGTTCAGAGCTATGTTTAGGTGAACCCCTTCAGAAGTAGCATCCTTGATACTCTGCCAACATAGGGTCAAACTTCAAATTCTGTCAGGAAATTATAGTTTGTCTAAGAAACCTTTACATCCTTTTTTTTATTACAAATGCTCAGATATCCTCTCCTAATCAGATTATTGACAATGGCTGAGGTTCTCCCAAATATCATAATGATAGACTAACTAGCATAAAACTCAAACAAAAATTCCTAAAAAGAGGAAAAAAATTAAAAGAAGAAAGGGAAAAGAAGAATCTCTAATAGAAAGTAAGAGCTTATGTTTTGTAAGTCATGCCACAAGCCAGGCCAGCTGTTGTAAGTAACACTTAGCACAGGAACTTAATACAAATATTCAGTATGTATACGGATGGTACAGCCATATTCCTAAATAAAATGAATAATCAGATTAGGACTTCATGATGGCATTGGTCCAAAGTATTGATGGGTAATTTCAGAATGGATTCTTTGCCCCAGTACAAATTGTGCATTACAGAAAGCAGGTTTCATTTTCATGACTGGGAATAATTTCTCTGTTGGAGATTCTTTCTACCAGCAAACTCTTTTTTCATTTACATTTCAATGATACCATTCTCTAAAAGTGTTCTGTCTTACCTTGCCACTCATCAGAACACAGATGATTTTGGCTTGGTATCTTGCTATAGTCCCTTTCAAGACGGGTGCCTCATGTCCCACCTCACCTCTGTTTGCTATGTGGGCAAATCCTCTGGACCACACCTCCAGGTTTGCAAAACGGGCAAGATTCAAGTGAAGCATAACTTCCTTCTGCGAGAAATAGGATCAAGACAGCAGAGAAATACCACACTCTGGAGACATCACAATTTAGATGAATTATGGTTCCATTCTTCTCAAGCTGCAGTAACAAGTCAGACTCTAATTTGCAATAGCTTGGTGCTCCGATCTGTGAAAAACAAAAAACAACAAACCAACCAACAAAGAAAAACCCCAAAAGCAAAAAAACCAAACCAACCAAATGAAAAAGCCCTCCCCAAACCCAAAAATCTCCCCCAAACCCCAACAAAAAACCACAAAAAACCCTGAAGAAAATTGCTTTACTTTCTAACTTTGTTCACACTAATGAATCTCAGACAAGGAATACTACTAATTCATTACGATGGTCAAATCTGGTTTTGAAGGAAAATTACAGTGAGAAAGACTTGCTGTCTATATATCTCTGTAGATGAGTCTGAAATTGTTAGAGACACTGTTTTCTTCATGAAAAAAAATCATTAGACTAAGAAAAAAAAAGTTTAGGCTTTGCACTTACTCTCTGAAACCTTGCATATAACATCCAAAATTTAAGGTAATTACACACATTGAGAAGTCATAAGACAGTCCTGTGACACACCATGAGTCTGTACGCTGTCTTTTGACACTAAACTGCAAGTAAAGGTGTGTTGTCATAATTTCCCACAATATCAATGATGTGCTGATTTCACAGTCACTGCAGCCCTATAAAGAAATAAAAGATACTGTGCATGTGTATGGTATCGTATTTTAATATGGGCCCTATCTTCTTAGTTTTATCTCAGAATATACTACACAGTAGTCAAACTTGAAAGCAATAATTCAATGGAAATTTAAAAACATTATTGTATATGTGACTGAAAGCATGACTTTGAAAGATGTGAAATTTCAGAAAAACTTGGACCTTGTTCAGTCTAGTGAAGACTAGTGATGTTATATATTCAAATGCCACCAGTTAGTTATTTTAGCACTGATCCTATAAGCAGAAGTGTTTTACTCCACAGTGTTTATCCTGTAACCTCATATTGTCAACTCAAAAATCAGAACCCCCAACAGCCAGCTTGCCTCCAGCCATTTTACCTCCTCATCAGCTTTCAAGAGGCTGTAATATACTGCCAACACAAAAGACATTGGCTTATAGACAGGTGGAAGGAAAAAAAAAAGGTTTAAAAATGCTGAATCAAATATCAAGCAAGATAATAAAGGAGTAACTCCATGAAGCTTTATTAATTTTCATATAAAATTACTTAGAGTCCTTGAAAATAATGTAACTGGAAGCTATTAATGATTGTGCTACACTTACAGGTTCTTTGAAATGACAGGTCAGAGCATAGATAACATTTTTTATTGATATAGGCTATTATCAATGTAAACTACTCATTTAGTGCATATAGAAATATATCCTCCAAATTTCTAGCCCCAGTTTAAAAAAAAGACGTTTCCTAAAGTAGTAAGGAAATCTGGTTTTAAGTTTAGTTGAATGGCCATCTACCTACTCTAATACTTTCACAAAGACGTAAACATTTATAATCTTTGATTCACTTTGGGGAAACTGCACAGTGAAGATCAGCCTTGTAATGGGCATGGCATATCTAGCAGGTGACCATGCCTTTTGTGAGCCAAAACTGCAGCATTTTATTTTTAATTTGAATCAGCCTGTTTTGATCCTTCCCTCCTTCGTGAGTAGAGGTGGTTGTGAGGCTCTGAAGGCTTTGACCACGAGGGGGCTGTGTGAACACAATTTTTTGGCAACTTCTTGGCCCTTTCCTGGTTCAAAAGGGCAAACGCGTTTTTATGTACGATAAAATGTGACTTTGAAATAATTAACAAGGTTTTTCTTATCTCTCCCCTTTGACAGAAAACGCACCAAGTCATGGCTTAATTAGCCCCGTGATTTATTTTTTTTTTTTTTTTTTAGAAGAACCATAAATTACTCAAAATCTTCATTGGTCATGGTACTCGTATTAAAAAAACCCAAATCCTGATGAATGCAAAATCCTCTTGAATCGTCATTTAGAGCCTGAAACATGCCCTCAAAGATCAAAACTAATCCTGATGAAGTATGGACACTACAAACCTGTCCATAAGCTGATGCATATTATGCCTAATCAAAGTATCAGACAAATACCCAGAAAATAAAAAGAAATTTTCACGGAAACAGACACTGAGATATATTATATCGGGTTTCATGAAAATCTAGTTTTGATACTAACGCAGATAATTTGCCCTTCTTTCTTCTGACAGGCATAGGAAATAAATAACTAACAAAGATGCCAAAATATGGTAACAAGCATGGGAAGTTGGCAATTCCCGGGGACATGCCGTTCATTGACAGCGAGCTTGCCGTGAGTTCAGTCCACAGCAGATGCAGGAAAAATCAGGAGTGCAGACACCTACCTCCCATATTCTCTCAATTTTTCTCAGTTCCTGCTAGGTTATCTGAGTGTCCGGCTACACCAAAAGGGAGCAAAATGTTCTGTGTTTCACATCGCCTGGAAAGTTCTCCTCATGTTCACTTTTTAACGGTCCGGTCGTGTTTAAACCTCGTGTATAAACCTCGTGTTTACACGGCGCCTGAGGAGGGGAGCCGGTTTTGACCGCACTGGTGACCCTCAGCGCCTTCTCAGGCCGGACACGAGGGACAGCGGGTCAGGGCTGCCCGTCTCCGCAGGTGAAGCCTGACAGCCCTCAGCCACCTTCCCCCGAGCGAGCAGCCGGGTCGGCTCTGCCCGCGCCCGGGGGCAGCTGGCGGGGGCCGCATGGAGACCGGCGCTTTTTTTTTTTTTTTTTTTTTTTTTTTTTTTTTTTTTTTTTTCAGCAT